>JARHVA010005947.1:1022500-1050445 GCA_037957365.1 Torreya grandis | reverse complement strand
TTATATATACATATATGTATATATATGTATATACATATACATATGTATATGCATACATATACATATACATACATATACATATACATATGCATACATATACATAAACATATACATACATATGTGTGTGTGTGTGTGTGTGTGTGTGTCTCTTCCTAGAACCATGGATGTTTTAAATAATATTCCTCATGTGGTATTATGATATAATCAATCCTAACGATGAGTAATATTCCACACATGAACTAAATGTACAAAAAGAGAAAACAAATTGTAATAGCAAAAAAAATGAAGTGATAGCAATGTAAATATATAAAAATGAAGTGATATATATATATATATATATATATATATATATATATATATATATATATATATATATATATATATATATATATATATATATATATATATATATATATTGCTATCACTTCATTTTTATATATTTACATTGCTATCACTTCATTTTTTTTCTCTTACAATTTGTTTTCTCTTTTTGTACATTTAGTTCATGTGTGGAATATTACTCATCGTTAGGATTGATTATATCATAATACCACATGAGGAATATTATTTGAAACATCCATGGTTCTAAGAAGACACATTTCTATGTTTAACATCAATGGTCTTAGATCTTATCTTACATATGATGCATGTAATTCATTTCTTAAGAGATATGCAATTCGTAGGTTCACGATGAATCTCAAAAGGGGAACATACATTCCCTTCATTTTAACTAAACTCAAAGATTGCATCACAATTTTTTTTCCAATAGCATGGGCATTCACATTTTTCTTAATTTTATAAGTACACATGATGCTACACCTATTCCCATTGTAGGACATATTAAGGGTATTCTTAGCATTGTTTCTTATAGTACTCATGTTATAATTTTATCCATCATTTTTTTACTAAATATTGGATATGTAAATATATGTAGGATTTAGCACAGAATTAGAGGCTTGTGATCTCATAGTGCACCCTCACATATTCAACAAAATCAGGTGTATCAATTTTAGTCATTCTTTGTATATTTTAGTAGACTATTATTATTATGGGCATTTATCCATGTGTAAATTCTCTTTTAGGATTCATAGCTGCATTGGAGTTTACCATAGAAGCTTCAAGGGTAAAAATTCCTATATCAACACGCTACATGTTTTAATTTTGTATGTATGCTCAAAAATACATCAAAGTGGGGAATTATGTAGACACTTGAGTGTCAATTACAATTTCTTATCAATTAGTACCTTTGATTTTTGAGCCTATAATGAAAATAATTAAGTTGCAATACCATATACACCCTTATTAATCAATTTTTTCATATGATGAGAGTATATGATCTATGGATAATTTTTGTGCAACCCTATGAGTTCATATTTCTTTCCCTCTTATTAAAACCACATGAATAGCTCTTAGAAGTACATATCAATCATTCCCAAGGTAGTGAACCATTTTTTCTATAAAATAATGTTTGCTTCAGCCATGACAATGGAAAATAAGGAAATCTAGAAACTAGTATCCCATTGTGAGTTTATTACTATGGCATTTTCTTGAACAACTAATTGTACTCCCATCCACAATGATGACATAAAATTGTGGAGTTAGATAAACAAAATATTTCAAACATGTTGTTAACATATGGTTGATGAAGTTTTGAGTACTTCTTGAGTCAATCAATATTTTCACCTTTTGTTCCTTCAGGAGACCCCATAACTTGGGATTTAATGGGATGATAATACCAAAAACATGTTTTAGGTTTTAACTAGTTGCATTTGGTCTGAATTTGATAGGATATGTAATCCCATGTGAAATAATACTTTTCATTCCTCCATAAAATGAGATCTACAGAAGAGTCATTAACGACTGCTTTGAAGGGAATTTGAGCTATGGATTTGTGGGGATGGAATTTTTTTGATACTACATGATAAACATAAGGGCTTGGATTGGTAAAGAAGATAAAAAAGACTACAATAATAATTAAATTACATAGGTTATAGGGAGCCATGGTAGGAAGAATTGGGAGTTGGGACTAATTTTATGTAGTAGGAAAAGAATATATGTAACATAATTTGTGGTGTGGGCATTAGGGTATGATGTTGATGAAGGAACAAAATGTTTTATCTAATAAACCTAGAAGCTATCATGCACCCTATGTAATTTGAATTAATCATAATCTTATAACATGTGTATTGAGCCCAATACTATATGGTTCATATTTATATTTCATCTCATGCATGGAAAAATTAAAATTATAGGTTGGATAAAAATAGGAAATACTAAGTTAAAACTTGTGGTTGTTATGTTTAATCTCAAGGTCAAAGACAAATTTGTGAAGAAATTTTTTAAATCTTTATGGGCTAAGCAATAAAGAGAACATATCAAATAAATTATATTATCCAACTTGAAGTAGTGGACTAATATAAGTAACTTGGGTTTGACTTTCACAACAAGCTTAGTAGGGAGACATGTCGTGCAAAAATAATACAAGGGGGTGGAAAGAATTAAACTTAATACAAAATAGATGCAAGAATGCATAATTATAGGATTAGAAAATCAAAATAACATTGTTGTGCTTGTTTATAACATCATTAGTCTGGTACAAAAGTGAATTTTTGGGTATAAATGTGTCAGATCTAAAATGGAGATAGACATAGAGAATCGAAAAAATTTAATCATAAACAACATCAAAACAAAAACATCATTTTCATATGAGATTATATTAGCTAAAACAAGTTCTTTCCCACTGGAGGAATTGGCGATGGATCAGATGTTAAGTTATTTATAAAAAATGTGAATTATGGAGATCCTTTGATGGATCAATATGGTGATTGAGGAAGAGCTAAACAAAATGAAGAACATGTGGATGAAAGAGAACAATAAGTGGACTGAGTAACAAGGCATTAACATGAAAGAGTGTTGAAATGTTATTGAGTAAATAAAAGAGTATGTGAGAGAGTAATTCAAGATATCCATGTGGACAAAGAAACCAAGGCCAAAGAAAGCATACTATCTGAAAGCATTTAATCCTACATGGAAACATGAATAAAATGCCCTATAAATGAGTATAAATCAAAATGGAAGGTTTAAATTTTGATGGCTTAGTTAAGGACTTTCTCACATCATCCTAGGTGTGAGACTGGTCGGTGGACAATGCCTAATGAGGAATGGTAAATGAGAAGCTGTTTATTTTGTGACAATGGGAGTAGATAGAGATAGAATGACATTACCTCATAGAGTGCACAACCTATAGTGACATATGTATAAAGTAGGAATATAATATGAGGGTGGACAACCTAGCCAAACTATTTTAGGAGGTGAGGCTAGACAAAACAAAAAAAAAACTATCAAGATCCAGAGTAGAATATCTAACATAAAAAATCAATTGGGAGTTTTGCAAGAATAATAAGTCAACCCTTGTGTCAAGTAAATGTGCTAGGTCAATTACCATTTTTGGAGGGAATTGATTGGGCTCCATCCTATAGACAACATATTTTGTTTTCTCAAGCTAGATTTTGAGAAAGAATGACTATATAGAATGGTTTTTTTATCCTAGCCATGTTAAAACCACTAGGGTTTGAGGAGTTATCTATCTCAACCATTCCTACCATTTTTGTAGAAGATTCAAGTCATATTACACTAAATGATCACAAAACTAAGAGGTTTGGCTCATTCTGTTTGATCAGACAAGTTTTCCCTCTTGATACTTCTTTATGTATTATAGTTACAAAGGAATTTGGCTCTCTTTTAACCTATAGAGCCAAGAAGGCTCTTAGTAGGTGCATTACTCTCCCTCATAGGATAAGTCACAACTTCTTAATGGTAATTTTCCTTATGATTCTTTTTTTCACCTTGGAATAGAATAAAGATTCATTCTATGAAGCTCTAACATGCAATCACACCTTATTTATAAAGCATTAGGACCAAAATTGCAATGGATAAAAAACTCAATGTGATGTTATTGAAAAAAGTATGATGTGTATTCTTGAATGGCATCAAAATTTTAGTTTGACGTTGATTGACAAATGGAAAATGTTTTAATTCTTGGGTATTCCCTTTCATCTTTGAAAGCTCTTTGTCTTCCCTTTGGTAGTATGTACTCCACCGCATGGCCAAGATATTACGATTTTTTAGATTGAATTCTTAAAGAAGAAAAAAGAAAAAACTTATACATAATAATCAAATAAAATGTCAAATTTAATATTGGAATTAAAAAACAAATACACTAAAAGACATTATACGGCCTCGCCAATCAACTTTATCAACTACCAATGTAGAACACCTCTCAAATAATTAAACTAATATTATTCTAAATCACCTAACTATTTATTTATTTTTATTATAAACTTTTAATAAAC
This sequence comes from Torreya grandis, assembly GCA_037957365.1. Taxonomy (NCBI): domain Eukaryota; kingdom Viridiplantae; phylum Streptophyta; class Pinopsida; order Cupressales; family Taxaceae; genus Torreya; species Torreya grandis. The sequence goes on along the minus strand of JARHVA010005947.1, from coordinate 1,046,093 downwards.
TATTCAAAGGACTGTAATCTAATTATTGTCACGCCATGACTATTTATCCATTCATATATATATATATATATATATTAACTCCCTTGTGACGATGTAGTCGATAATCCCGTTGCCCATTATATTTGTCTTTGCCGGCATTCAAATTGGTAGTGACATTGTTTAACTATGAAACATCAAAGACTTTGACAAAATAAAACCTATTTTATTCAATGACAGAATTTAAGACTTATAGTAACGCCGAACTGGTAGACGACATCAAAGACTTTGACTGCAGCAACTCGAAGTGATTAGAGCACGACAACTAACACGGCAAAGCCAGGTGTGTGTGTGTATATATATATATATATAATAGTTAGTTTTTTTGAATTTTTTAAATAAATGTTTAAAATTTTGAACTAAACTTAGGAATATATCCAAGATAAAAATGTTATCCTAGTATAAAAATATTATTATTTCTAAATTAAATAGAAATAAAAAGTTATATTTTTAGAAGATAATAAAAATTGAAAGGGAAAATAGAGTTATATATATATATATATATATATATATCATTATATATATATATATATATTCAAAAAGGGTAAACTTGTGTTAATTTACAGAGAAATTTTCAAATTCAAAAGCCTTAAGCACGATAAAGATAAAAGACCATTTAATCATAAGCTTTTTTGAAATCAAGTTTTAAGAATATTATTCGTTGTTGAGGGGCACATGCCCATTCCATACCTTCCAACACTGTAATATTGTTGTTTAACATATAACATATTTTTATAAAACATGTTTGCTCTAGTCTGATAATTGCAGGTAGTTTGTGGTGAAGGTAGTGTGTGAAGGTCTTGGCTATACTCTTGTAGGAGAAATTTAATAAAGTGATTAATATCCAATCTCCAACTGGTAATATGTTTGGGGTCTCTTCATTTATGAATGAATATAATGTTTCCTTTATTAATAAGTGTCCCAAAAGATTTATTACATAATGCTTCATAGTATACCTATAGCAAGTCTAAATTGACAAACTGCCATATGGCCAAAGGATTCCATCCACTTTAGGTGCCTTGCCATTGGCCATGCTTTACGTTGTCACATAGAGATCCACAAGACTGAATGAGGAATCACATAATTTCAAAGTCGAAGAGATTAACTTGTGAAGAACCACAGTCAAGCAGTCATGCAATACTTGGGTCCTACTCTACCATATACTCTTGGGCTTGGAACACTAATTTATAGTGGTCGAGAAAAGGTGAGGATATTTCACATAGACTAGTGAGCCAACATTGTATAGTTTGGATAGTTTTAATCTTCTCTCTAATTTTGTTTCCATGCAAAGATTTGAAAAAATATATTTTGAGGCACAATCACCAACATTGAGCCAATCTAGATGGCCACGAATTTGAGTGCCTTTGGGTGAATGAAATTAAACAAGTTTGAGTCTAAGTTTAAGCTTAGCAACCATAGTCTACAAAAAGGAATTGAATGAGATTTACTCAAGATGCACAATAAACCTTTGTTATTGTTTGGCCAAAGCACTATCAACTTGCTTTCAAATGTTAACCCATGATTGTTGCAGTGCCTAAGAATGGAGCCAATGTGATTCATTACATCATTCCACTAGTCAATCTAGCTGTTAGTATGAAGAAGATGTGGAAAAAAATTACACACTCTAGTAATGAGTCAAATAATGCCTTTATGAAGGAGGATTTGCGTATTAAAAAAATTTGCATACAAAGTATTTTTATGCAGACCACTTCTGCATTCCAACTAGAAAGCGATGGGACTATGGTCACAAATTTTCCACTAGAGGCACGAAAGTAGAGCATGTGTTATTCAACGACAATTACACGATCATGTATTTTGAGAACATGATCAGATCCAACCCATAAATAAAACCACATAAACTAAGGTTTGATGCTTAATGACCATTGTACTAAGAAAGGGTATGAAAACCCCCAATGGATTTTAAAATAAAACCAGGCTTATCTTTATCCCATGCACCAAGACATAGGTAAGGGATTCAATCATTTTCAATTCATTGCAAATGATCAAGTTTTGCAAAGACATTTTATCAGCTAACCACTGCCATAATGCCACTCTTTTTAGACCATTATTGAATGTTTAAAATTTATGATAATTGAAGAGAATCCATCAATGTGAAGGGCAGCCCATATTCCCTGATATGATGGGTCTTCTACATATAAGGTTAATATAGGCTATCTTTTGCATAAACCATTCAATTTGTATCTAAATATCGATAGACTCTTTCAAGTCTTTCATAAAGTCAACTTTGATATATATGTATTTTTTTAGTTGCATAAAATAAAAATGGTCCATCTAATTACAAATCGCATGCCAAATGGGTTTGTCAATTTCATGTATGAAAGACCACAATGGGATCGGACAACCACTTATTTCAACCTAGAAAGGAACCTTGAGAGATGTCCTCATGAAAGCATTAAAATATCAAGTCTAACATGACAATATCATCTGAGTATTCCTTATGAACCAACTTCTCCACTTGGCAAGAGGAGCTTGCACATGTGAAGGTTCCTTAAAGGGGAAAACAAAAACCTTGGTGAGGTTTACCCCTGCTCACTTATATCCAATTTCACTCCAAATAATGTTTAATCCAAGGTTGGATAGAGTCCTCATAGGGTATGCAGTAGACATAATGAGTCATAAAGCAATTATTTTTATATCATTTATAAATTGTTTAAATAGCTTCAAAACTTAAAATAACGTCAGAACACTGAAGAGGATTTCTATTATCATTCTTCATCATAGAATTTTAAGACAAATTTACAAGCTTACTTTTTCTACCATTCTCCCCTTCCATCTACAATAATAGTTGTCAATGGATGTTTTAGAGTCATTTAAATAGATCTAGACTACCTAAAGGGTAGTATTAATGTTGAATGTAATGCGAGTAGGTATTAATTTTTTTGTAATGATAGTATGAAACAAGGCTTTGATAAGATAACAAAGCATAAGGTTCTCATGTAAAAAAAACCCTAAAAGAGAGTTTCTCAATCATGGTTTATCTAACTTATCCATCCTTAAAAATAATAAAATATTAAAATGAAAATAGTGAAAGTTTGAATATATGTTTTTAATTTTTTTTGGTTTAATCAAAACAAAGTAAAATTGAGTCACACCTCTTTTAAATCATTTATATTTAAAAAAAATAAAAAGTAAAATAATGAAAAAGTTGAATATGTTTTTAAAAAACATTTGTTTTGTTAAAAGTAAATAAGATGGTCCCAAAGCCCAACATAGTTTCTACTTTCATATCATCTTCAACTTTTCTCATGGCACTTGGCTCTCTTTAGGGATTCTAATAATTGACGAGCCTCTATAGTTTTTTATAGAATTTCTTCAGCATTGTTGTTCTCTTTAAATTGTGGCAAGTTAGAAATTTTGCTTTGTTTAACAAGGAATATTCCTGTCATTTTTTACTAATGATAAGGTTATTGTATTATCTTCAACTTACATGTAGATTCAAGTCCAAACTAGGAAGGTGGCAATGGAGGTTAGACATCTTCAAGGACTACTAGAGCACTAAGGGTGTGCTCCTTGCACTGTGAACCACATCCTCAAAGATGATCCACCATAGGGTCCACCACCTTCCACTCCCAAACAACATTAGAGTTGATCTCTTAGCCACAACCACTTCTCCCCACACATTCAATGGCCCGATGGGTAGTGGGGATGGAGATCGCTGCTGTCACATGGAAAATTTGATGCTATACCTTTTTGATAAGCATTACCAACTGGCCCTCTAGCATAGTGATGCAACCTCTTGATGGTTGGGATATGAATATCTTTCCAGAAAATATAGACCCCATAGATGGTTGGTTGGCTTCAGACCCTCTTTTCGTATATCCCTCTTCCTTCTCTGCTCTGCCGCCCAAAGATGATACTTCACCTCCTCTTTCAGGTGTGACGGTTTATACCTAGGTTTGTTATTTCATCACGAATTTTTTGTAATGTTGTAGTGATTGTTGTGGGTTATCTAATATTTTAACTTTTAAACCTTTGTGTTATCATATTCTGAATCAAAATTTTCCTATAACAAAAAATTTGAACCATGTATACCAACCGATCACTTTATTTTGTAATTTTTTTATATATTATTAATTTGATTAATAATAATCCTACTCAAATATTTTAATAATAATAAAAAATAAAATCAAATTATCATCTTCTAAATTTCTATTTTTATTTATTATTTAATCTATAAAGTGAGGGTTGGGTCCCTCACTTATATCAAAGTGTTTATTTATTTATTATTATAATTATTATTGTTGTTGTTGTTGTTGTTATTTAAATAAAAGAAAATTTTATTAATAAACCTAGTGACGCTTCAGTCAATAATCCATGTGAAAGGGCCAACAAACTATGCTTTCCTTTGTCAGCATTTGCTTGATGATGTGGTTAGTAATCCTATTTCCCAATGTTGGATGGGTCAATTATATTTTTCTTTGACAGCATTCTGATTGGGGGTGACATTACTTGATTATGAAACAAAAATCTATTATTTTCAATGGCAAAATTTAACTAGGGCGCCATGCACCAAGTCTTATGGAGCTAAAAAAATAATTACATCTGTTTAAAAGTAAAGTAATTATACAAAATTTTGTAAGTTCTAAAATTCTAGAATGTCGTAAAAACATCAAGCCATGCAAGGAGTATTTCCTAGAAAATCAAAGCATGCGCTGAGTATAGAAATTATTTGCCTCTATCCAATTTCCTCCAAACTGGACTTAGAGGAGTCTCTTGCCTTGACTTGTTTCTTTAATATAAAATGAAAGGTTAACCTCTTTTCAAACATCAATGGTGAATGGATTCTTGAGAGTTAAACCTTAAATTTTATCTTCTTGAATATGTTAAGTTTTTTTCCCTTCTAAATTATCTATTCAGTTAATATTATACACACAAAACCCATAACTATCACAAGGAACCCTAAGACTACCCAAGCCACTAAGAGTTGGAAGGAACCTTGAGACTACCTAAGCCACTATATCTCTGCATATTCTCTTTATTTTATCCTTATAATGCGCGTTGATTAACCAAAAACATTGTTTAAACTTGATCTAAATGTATGTGTGTGTCTAGGTATGGGCTCGAGAGATATGGGCAGAGCATTATTAATATATATTTGCTATTTTTTGGGGAGAGAAAGTGAGAATTGCTAATTCTTTTATTCTTTTAGTATATAAAAGTAGACTCTGGATGCAGATAGGATTTTAATAATGAAACATTATTTTAATTACCATGTAAGGGATTGGTCAATTTTTGTCTTTTGGTGGGATTCCCATGTTTCATCAATTGGAAAACACATTCACTATAGTTTATAATAATCTACATATGGTTGGTTTGACTAAATGTTTCTCTTTCTAAACTACTGGAAAAGAACACCACTTGCATTGTTCCAACTAAATACAACCTATTACACATTAAGATCTGAACTGATGTAAACTATCGATTGTGCTTTATGATTTGCACTACTCATTCAATGCAACCCATTCAAACTTATTCAGATTCAATAGAACAATTCAATTTTAGCCACAAACACTTTTTCTTTCATGTAATTGATGAACAATACGATTTTTTTCAAGTAATTATTTAAATACCTAGACAATGCATGACATAACTCCTAAACTTATAATAAATATATAGTTAATTTTTTTAACTAAAAGAGCGGTAAAAATATTATTAACTCCAGGGAAAGAAAAGAGTTACATCATTTTGTCGAGATCAACAAGTTGATCCAGCTTCTGGGATAATTCCAGAGGCAACATCCTATGGTCCGAGATGTTCCAAGGCAGCACATGCTCGGAGGTCCATTTGGCCAAGCAGTCAGCCACCCCGTTCCATTCACGGGGAATATATAGAAAAGACACAGAATCCGGGGAAGTACAAAGCTGGAGTATCTGCTGCACCACTCCAGCCAGATGCCAATCTACCGTTCCAACTTCCCATTTATTCAACATATTGACAACAATCTGTGAATCGGATTCGCAAACAATTCTATTCCAGCCAAGAGAGCAACATTGTTGAGTAGCAACCAAAAGCGCAATATCTTCCATGAAATTATTAGTGTACCTGCCTTTGTGAATTGAGAAGAAAAATCGCACCTCGCCAGTGCTGTCGTGACCCAGCCCTCCAATCCCAGCTAGTCTGGGATTTCCACGAGATGAGCCGTCTGAGTTAATTTTGAGTGTGCCAGCCTCAGGGGGAGACCAACAGCTTGTCCGATTGACAGGTTGCGTAGGCTGCAGGCGGTCACGCATAGGTGCATGAGGAGCAGTGGGGAGGCCTTTAGGGAGAACAGAGGCGAGGCGCGCAAAAGTTTTAGCATCCGCCAAACTCAAATCTGCCCCCACCTCACACTTGGCATGAAGGGTCTTAAGGATAGAATTCGTGATTCTCCCCCATAGAACATTGATCTCAAAACTCACTTCCTTGAAAATTCGTCTATTTCTTTCCAACCAGACATGCCACAAAATAAGCAACGGACCAATGCATCAAACAACCTGCAGGAATGAAGCTTGAGAGGGAGGATGTCCTAGCTGGTCCCAAAATTTAGACAAAGAAGACACATGCCAGCATGGACGATCCCACACCTCCCACCACAAGTGCCATATCTATTTGGTAAACTGGCATTGGAAGAAAAGATGAGAGATGGTTTCCTCACTTCTACGACATAAAACACACCTGGAGGGCCCATGAAAGCCTCATTTGCAGAGATTTTCCTAGGTAAGGCACCTATTATGAACCAGTAACCAAAGAAAAAAATTACATTTAGGCCAAGAATAGCTATACCAAACCTTGTTCCCCCAAGGAACCACTGCTTCACCTAGGAGCTATTTTGTCAAAGCAAGGTACCCGGAAGACACATAATAATTCCCTGAGGGATATCCACCCCAAGCCAGAACATCCCGTCTTAGCAAGGAGTTGCACTCCCTAGAGGCCAAAAGATGGGATAACTCCAGCCGCTCCTCCATAGAACCGCTTGCGGGCCAGTCCGAAGCGTTCTTCCATCGATATCCCACTGCCGTGCCCAGCCTGAAAGCTTCCTTGTAATGATCCATTGTGCTCCACCCAGTAGCTATCAGAGAGTCACCAAGTCGCTATAGATGTGGATGGGAGGAGAGAATGGGAGGAAACCCATCCCAGGAGTCGCTCCAAAAGAGAGCATCCATCCCCCTATTGCAGATCCAGAAGAGACCTCTCTTCACCAGCTGAGTTCCTCATTTGAGAGTGTCCCACACCATCGAGCCTCTGCCCTCAAGGGGGAGTCTTGAAATATCTGTCGGCTCCTCCTTTGGGTAATATTTGAAAGCCAAAATATGGGCCCAGAGATGAGCTTGAATGGAACACCAGTGCCAATAAATTTTGGCCACGAGAGCTTGACTGCATAGAATTGTAGAGCGAAGTCTTAGGCCGCCTTCCTTTTTTAGGTGAGAAACTGTGTCCCAATTAAGCAGGCTCCATTTAGAGTTTAGCAGGTTTCCACTCCAAAGAAATTGGTGAGACAAAGCATCAAATTCCTTCAGGAAGTACCCAGGGGCAGCCTGAACCATACACCGGTAAATGGGAAGGGCTTGAATTACCGCTTGGAGGAGAGTCACCCTGCTGGTAGTGGAGAGCCACCTATGAGTCCAGTGGTTAACTTTCTACCTAAGTTTATCCAACACCTTTTGCCAAAAGAGCCTCGACTGCCTTCCCACCATAATTGGAACCCAAAGGTAGGTAAGGGGGAGAGATTGAGTCTGAAATCTCAAGATAGCACTAATCCTCCACTGGATAGGCTCAGGGGTGTTAAAAAACACAATAGAGGACTTGTGGTCATTAATATTTTGCCCCGAAGCCACCAAATAGGTGCCCAGAGTACATCAAAAAGCCTCAGCTTCCTGGATCCAAGCTCTCCCATCAAGAGAAGTGTCATCCACGAACTGGAGATGGGACAGAGCAGGTAATCCATCTCCCCAGCGCTAGCCCTGTAGCACATGCTGGGAGACCAAGAACTTGATGAGGCACCCAAGGCCTTCTGCCAGAATAATAAACAGATATGGGGAGAGAAGGTCTCCCTGACGAAGTCCTCTAGAAGCACCAAGTAGCTCAGAGGGTGCCCCATTAATAAGGACTGAGAAAGAGGGCATCGTGACACAGCTGAGCACCCAATGGATCCAATCTTGATTGAAGCCAAAAGCCAGAAGAACTTTATGCAGGAAGCTCCAGCTGACCCTGTCATAAGCCTTAGCCATATCAAGATTAATAAACACAGCTCGTTCCTGCAAAAAACTCATGGAGTGAATCACTTCTGACGCTATAACTACACCATCCAGAATTTGCTTGCCAACAACGAATCCCCCTTGCTCCTTGGAGATAATCTTGGGTAGGCAGATTTTAAGCCTCTCCGCAATGAGCTTAGTTATAATTTTGTAGACCACATTATAGAGAGCAATGGGTCAAAAACATTCCAGCTGATTAGCCTATTCGCGCTTTGGGATAAGCACCAGAAAAGTAGCATTCAGAGCTTGGAGCATTTCTTTGTTGAAGTAGGATTCCTGCACTACCTCCAAAAGATCCTGGTTAATGACATCCCAAAATTCCTAGAAGAATTCCATCGAGAACCCATCTGGTCCCGGTGCCTTACCTTTCTTCATGCCAAAGACCACTCCCTCCACTTCAGAAATACTGATAGGCCGCATAAGAGATTCATTCATTACTGAAGTCATAACAAAGGGAATACAAGATAAGACTATACCTTCGACAAGCTCATCAGGAGGAGTATCATTTGAAAAAAGAGCAGAGTAAAACCAGATAGCTTCACTGGATATGTCCTGAGAGGAGGTTCGGCGCATTCCATCTGAAGTAATCAGGGAAGAAATGAAGCTCCTATTACGTCGATCCTGCACAAAGTTATGAAAGAAGGCCGTATTCTTATCTCCCTCCTGGAGCCAATCAACACGAGACTTTTGTTTCCAATATATTTCTTCTCATAGTTCCCACTCAGCCAAATCCGTAGAAGCTTGAATCTCAGCTATGCGAAGATCGTCGGACAATCCCTGATCCCAGATTTGTCTGGTTATGACGTCCAGCCGGTCTTGAGCGTTCCTCTCCCTGATGTGGAGATTACCAAAACCATGTCTGTTCCAGTATTTCAATTTCCATTTCACATACTGAAGCTTCTTAGAGAAAACAAACATAGCCGTGCCATAATTTGGGCGCCCCTACTTCCACCAGTGTGTCATTAAATCATGGAGAGAAGCTTCACGAAGCCACATCAATTGGAACTTGAAAGGAGGGTTCTTGGGGACAGCAATAAGCCCCACGGACAGCTTGATAGGCCAATGGTCAGACCCCCGCTAGTCAAGAATATTCGAAGAGAGGGATATGGCACTAGAAGTCCAGTAGCAAGAGACTAGGAACCTGTCCAAGTGTTTCGATATGGCCGCATCCCCCATCCTCTGGTTATTCCATGTGAAAATTCCATTGAGTAGCTTAACATCTGAGAGATGAAGCAAATCAATATTTTGTCAAAGAAGCTCTGAGGAAGGTCCCAACCGAGCTGAACCGCCCCTCTTCTCCTCTAGGCTAAGAATGGAGTTGAAATCCCCAACAACAATCTAGGGAAAGTAAGGGTGGCAGCTGCAGACATAATGAATGTGATCCCATAGCTTGAGCTGGTCTGGGAGATCAACCAGAGCGTACACATTGGTGACCAAAATCAGCTCGCCAGTCTCCAGGGAGGAAGCAACCATTGAGAGAACTGAGGTGGAGGATAGCCAATGGACTGGCAAATTTTTTTGAGGATCCCAGCATGTAGCAAAACCACTCGAGGACCCTAAAGCACCAACACACTGCCATTGGCCCAGGCCCCAAATCTTAAGACAACAAGTGAAAAAAGAGTCCACAGAGATTTTGGTTTCCTGAATACAAAGAATATCTGGAGAATGGTCTTTCAACAGTTTGTGAATAGCCTTTTGTCTGGGGATGCTATTCAACCCCCTCACATTCCATGATAGAATAATCATTGGGTGGAGTGTGGGAAGTGTTCATCCACGGTCTTTATGGCTCCTGATTCAACCAAAAGATCTCATGTGAGTTTAATTCTATCTTGGTCCTTCTTGCATCCAGCTCTGGAGGGGGTGGAGAAGGAGACTTTCTTGAAAGGTTGCTGCAGTAGACCAAGAGCTGAAGAAGGTGCCTTTTATTTGCTGGGAGCTTCCACTTCTTTCACCAAATCCACCCATTGAATATCTTTGTCCTGTGGAGTAAGAGCGACCACGAGGGCGTCGGATTCTGAGGCTAGCTCAGGTTCCAAAATTTGCTTAGCGTCAATGTCCTGAGGATCAAAAGGAATATATCTCTTGCCTTCTAGATCCAGTGTTCCACCCTGTGCCATTAAAGGAATACCTTCCTCTATGACCATATTATCAAGAACTTCGAACCTGTTGAATCCTGTATCTCCTTGTCGATCCAGATGTGAGCGCTTCTGCCCTCGCCCTCTAGTACGATGTCAAACTGGGGTAAAACCATCTCTGTCAAGACCAGTGAGGTTGGGTTGGCCTGGCTCCGAACTAGAGGGGTTCTGGTGAGCTTTCACTTTTTCAACACTCTCCACTTGGCCATTTTTATTACCAGTAGGGTCAGGTTGTCCATTCCTCATACTTGCATTGGCTGGTCGTGGGCCGGATGATCCCTCGGGATTACCAGGACCTTTGGGCACGTGAGGAAATTGTCTTCAGAGATGTCCATACAGATGGTAAATGCGACACCGAAAGGGGATGAACTCATAATCAATTTGCTAAATCTAGGTCAAAGAACCCAAGCAAATCTCAATCGAATATGGTAAAGGGTTGTTTATATCAATGTTGACACAAATGCGGGCATAAGTGATAACCTTCTTGTCCAATGATTGGTGAGCGATTGCAGCTGGTGTTCCAATCATGGCTCCAATCTGTTGTAGGATATCCTCCCTCCAGAATTCCAAAGGTAGTCTCGGTAGGCGGACCTAGACTGGAACTCTAGAAGGGAGATCCTCAGCAAAGTTAAACCCCACATGCCAGGGTTTTATGAAAAGGCCAATACGGTCATAAAAATATGGGCCTCCCTCAGAGACTCTGTTCCTATCAAAAATGCACGTGAAATTTACCATAAAATAGTTGTTACCAGCCAGCATGATATCAAAATCTCCCTCAATTTGCCATGACCTGTGAATCCAGGCTTCCAGAGCCGACTGGGAAATGTGAATTCCAAGGAATTTACAAATTTACGCGTGTGAAGCCAGATACTCCACATAGTCTTAAACCGCTTCTGAGGGGATGACTAAAATTGGTCTGTCCTGGAAGCGTGGAAAACAACCATTAACTTTGCTGATCCTCGCCCTCTCTCCCATATAAAATGCCTCTTTGGGCTTCTCCTGCGCGCTATCACCAGACACAGCCCATCCAGCCGTGGAAGTTTCGGTCCGTTGCAAGCCCTTTGAACCCTCGCATGCATCCATAGATTCCCTCTAGTCAGGAATGTGATTTACCAACAAGTTGTTTTTCAAATATATAGTTAATTTAGGTCAAGGAATATTAGCAAGTTTTAATTGCACTAGAAGCCTGGGCATAAAATGTAAAATTTATGTAGAAAATTATAACCATAAGAGAGAAGATGCCTAGTCATAAGATGAAAATTATGTACAAAATTAGAAAATTAGAACCATAAGGGAAAAAGATGTGCATGAATACTAGGTCACACATAATAACTCTTCCATCTAAAACAATTAGTTAATATATCATGTTGTCTTAGAGAAGGAATCCTATCTAGAATTTGTAACGAAAAGAGCTATGAACACATTTTTTCCCATAAAAGTATTTGTTGCTCTTAACATTTTTTTTGCAGCTAGTGATTTTGTTTTGATACTTGATAATGTTAGCTCTTGACATGATTTGGAATCATTCAAACTCAATTTTTGACTGCTTGTAGTGATTGATACTGAATTTAGGAAGAATAAGGCATATTTGCTTGATATGTAGTATTGTAATAGATAAATGCTAGATAGATATCAACTCATTATTTTGAGAATTCTCTTTATCATAGCCAAAACCCTGGATATGGCTAAATTTTTAGCCCTAAAACCCTTCTTTCTTAAGGGTGTGTTAGCTGATTTTGAAGATATAACTATGTCTACTGATGCATTCTTTTCAAAACCATTACCACGTAAGTTACCCTTTCTGACCATGAAAGCTATAGCTTTAGACTCTGTGAGATATCAAGTGTTAGATCCAATGTAGCTTATTTATAACCATAGGTTTCCATGGCTACAAGCACTCAAAATTTATATATAAGAGTCAGCTGAATTACACAGAGCATTGGCCAAGTGAGATCAAATGGACTTTAAAGCTAGTTATATTTTTTCTTATGAATAAACTGATGATGTCAATTGAAAGGAGAGCATTGCAACAATAGATCAAATTACTAGCTCAATATCTTGCTTTGTGCCATCAAGTCCATTCTCAAGAGACTAGAGATGAACATATTAATAACGGATAAGAAAACTGAACACATTTTAAATTTGATATATATATCAAAAATATGTAAATTGCAAAAATTTAATTTAATTTCTTTTGTTCAGGCCTAAACATCTACTAAAAAATTCAACTTAGAGAAAATAAGAAAACAAAACCATAAACAAGTTGAATTTCAGTCCATTAGGACCCATTCTATCAATTAATCAATGCTTGTAGACCTACTCTAATCTACATAGAATCTATGAACTTGTCCTTCCCTTTATTTAAACTAAAATTTATAACTGTCTATCAATATGATGAAATAAACATAAAGAGTGAAATCAATAACATGTCCATTATCACAAATGATCTAGGCAACCCAAGCAACCATTCAAGGTGACCATTCGGTGGCAGATAGGTGGCAGTCAGCGCCTCGACTTTTGCTTTGTTTCATTACGTTTTGTCCTCGGTGGCAGTCAGCGCCTCGACTGTCATATTTTTTTCATTCTATTTTGGCTGCGAGCGATTATATCCTCGAGCATTGTATTGTTTTTAATGCTGCGAGCGACTATATCCTCGAGCATTGTATTGTTTTAATGCTGCGAGCGACTATATCCTCGATCGTTATATTGTTCATTTGTGACCATTAAATTCCTCGATCCACGCAACCTCCCGCGGTGGCCTTCAAAACATGTATAAATATATTGTAACCCGAAAAGGGGAAGACATACATCTCTTCTCAGAGATAAGCGTATGTTTTGGCAAGACATCTCTTCTCAGAGATAAGCCTACATTTGTATTTCGAGCCGTAAGTAATACGACATCTCTTCCAAGAGAGTTCATTGTTATTGTGTTGTTTCTGTGCTATTGCAATCTTCGTCAACCAAAACTTCTGAGTTTTGGATCAGTGGTATCAGAGCGGTTTGTCTTGAGAAGTGTATGTTCCCAAGGACGAGGTCAGGATACAAGAAACTTGGGTGGGAAGCGATAGAGCTTCCAGACGCTCCCCCTGTGCACCCCAAACGACCTCAAATGGTGGATGACACCGAGACATCCAATCCTTTCAAGGAAATGGTGAATGAAGCCCTCCAACGGCAACAAGCGCAGATGCTCCAATAATTTGCTCAAATTCTTCAAACACTTCCGATGGGAAATTCTGGCTCTGCGGCTACATAGCCGGGCTCCTCATCAAAGGAGTTTCCTTTCAGTGCCTCAACACCCTTCAAGGTTTAGGTAAATTTTGATATTCCCACATTTGAAGACAAAATCAATGCTGATGCGGTGGAAAATTGGTTGGACCAACTGTCGTCCTACTTCTCGGTAAATAAGTTCACTGATGGAGAAAAGATCACTTTTGCTCTTCTGAAATCATCATTGCCCATGAAAAACTGGTGGGAATTGTACAAAAAGAGGTTCAATTCAGATATCATTGGCCTTAGGGTGGAACCCACTTGGGATGATTTTACGAAAGCAGTAAAAGAAGAATACTATCCCCTCGGCACGTATGATGATCTGTACATACAGTGGCAACAACTCCACCAAGGCAAGGACCAATCTGTGCAAGATTACACAGATACTTTTCATTCTTTGTCTGCAAGACTGGGCATTGAAGACAGTGAGAAACATAAAACTCTCAAATATTATGGTGGACTACAATGGTACATCCGGGGGGAGATGGATCTCTTCAATTTGGAAACCATCGGTGAGGCATACAAGTTTGTAGTAAAGATTGAGCAGAAGCATGGAAGAATGGATTAAAAGAATCAGTCTGCAAAGTGGAAAAGTGATAAAGAAGGTCAAAATTGGAAGCAAAGGGAAGGAAAGATTGGGAAGTGGTGTGATTATCACAAATCTGGAACTCACTCCAAAGAAGAATGTCGAGCTATCAAATCACTGCTTTCTGAGTCACCATCCTCAACATCTACTGCTCTACCTCATACAGACCCTGTAGTCGAAGAGGTTGAGGAAGAAATTATAGATGCTGACCTTGAAGCCATTGTAGCTTCATCACAGACACACGACGAGATGCTAGATGACAAGGAAAGGTTGTTTCACTCTAAGTTATGGGTGAAAGGTAATCCCCTGCATTTCATTCTTGATAGCGGAAGTCAAAAGAATTTAATCTCTACTAATGTTGTGAAAAGCCTAAATCTGTCCATGAAGCCTCACCCAAAACCATACAGTATTGGATGGTTGAGCCCAGGAAGAGACCTCCGTGTCACCCACGAATGTCTTCTCTCATATGCAATACAACCTTTCCAAGATGAGGTCTTATGTGATGTGGTCAATCTAGATATTTGTGATGTACTTTTTGGATAGCCATTCATGTATGATCGACATGGTATATACGAATCAAGAACTAAACAGATCACTCTCACTCTTGGAACACGGCGCTATAGGGTACCAAAAGTACCACCTTCCACATCTGTCTCTCTGCTTAGCGCCAAGAAATTTGTTTTCATGGTGGTCAAGCCACAGGAATCCATTGCAGAGGCCGAATCTTTCTATGTGGGCCTGCAAGCTATAACCAAACCATATCACCCACCTTTATTGGACACTTCAGTTGTGGAATAACAACTAGACATTAATGAGCTTGATCCACAAAGTCTTGCTCTGGTAAGAGAGGATCAAATTGTGGATACTTGTATAAAGACAACAAGAGGACGCTCTATTTTGCTGTATCGAGTGGTTAGGAGAGGCCAGCTTAGCCACCAAGGTGAGTGGCTCACAGTGAATCACATCAAGACATAGCTACCCCACCTAACGGGCAATCTTGATGCAATGGAGACCATTGCTTTTCAAAGACGGAGGAATGATCCAAGAAACCCAGGCAACCATTCGAGGTGACCATTTGGTGGCAAATAGGTGGTAGTCAGTGCCTCGAATTTTGCTTTGTTTCATTACGTTTTGTCCTCAGTGGCAGTTAGGTGGCAGTCAGCGCCTCGACTGTCATATTTTTTTCATTCTGTTTTGGCTGCGAGCGATTATATCCTCGAGCATTGTATTATTTTTAATTCTGCGAGCGACTATATCCTCAAGCATTGTATTGTTTTAATGCTGTGAGCGACTATATCCTCGAGCATTATATTGTTCATTTGTGACCATTAAATTCCTCGAGCCACGCAACCTCCCGCGGTGGCCTTCAAAACATGTATAAATATATTGTAACCCGAAAAGGGGAAGACATACATCTCTTCTCAGAGATAAGCGTATGTTTTGGCAAGACATCTCTTCTCAGAGATAAGCCTACATTTGTATTGTGAGCCATAAGTAATACAACGTCTCTTCCAAGAGAGTTCATTGTTATTGTGTTGTTTCTGTGCTATTGCAATCTTCGTCAACCAGAACTTCTGAGTTTTGGATCAGCAAAATGCATGTTAAAACTGGCACAAAACATAGACCAAATTCACTTTTCCAATTAGTAATTCTTAATTACCATAAAAAATAAAACACAGACCAAAACTCTCTTTTCCAATTAGTTGCTAGTGTATCTAAAACATTATATTTTTAATAGTTTCAAACCATTTTTCGGACCTTTCCAAACATTTTTGAAATCTAAACATCATCAACCTTCCCTCATCTCAAACCCATTAAACTCTTCAAACATAGTAACAGTATGCATATGCCCTAGAGGACCTACTTGGGGCAGTGATCAAGTACTACAATATGGGTATGAGATGAAGATGGTGAAGCTTAAGTGGAATGATGCATGCAATTATGAAAAAATAAATACATTTTGTATGAAGGTTGTACACAGGTTCATTCTTGGCTTATGTTGAACATAAGTTTTACATAACTAGTGCCTTGATCCTACATAGCTTTGGTATGGAAACCCATATCATAAAAATGCTTGGGATCCCCCAGATTGATTGGTGTTTGTGACTATTTGTTTCTTTCATGTCACCATCACTCTTCATGGTTGGCACATTCAAGTTATCAGCGTAATTGGTCAAGGCTCCAAGCTCGCACCACCTATGCCTTTAGTTCTAATATTCCCAAGTCATTTATTTTGTACAGCCTAAGTGGCCCTGATGGTGAAGACATTGTGGACTCTATAGAGAAGGCATAATTTCAAATCCAGTGGGAGGTAGGTATGTACACCCAGTATGAATAGTATAAGGTAAACAAAAAAATAATCTTCTTTTGGGCTTCCACAACGGGGCTCTCCACGATGACCTAAAAAACTATCTTTACCTTTATTAAGTTGCAAACATGCTGCCCTCATTCCCCTTTGATGGTATGTTCTTTACATGTATGTGGTTTACAAGAAGTAATAAGAATCTTGGGTAAGATGGAAAATTCATGATTAAGGAGCAAGAAGGAAGCTTATGTTCCTTAGGGTATGTACCCTAATTTGTTGATTGGGCTGACCTTTGTGAGGTATTAAGGATAGTTATCATGTATTTGTGGTATTGTGATGAACTGCTTGGAGCTACTAAGTGAGGTAGCCCAAATATTGGTATATCAATGATCATCAAGCACCTCTAACTATAGGAACTATGCTTTTGTAGGACATATGATATGGCCATCTTTGAGACCATTTCACAATGTAATTTTAATCATTGTATTATCTTAGCTCTTGCATAGAAATGCATCCATGATTTTTGATTAATCTATCAATTGTGTACATATATGTGTATGCTTCTTTGAGGTGATGAATAGAGACGTCTACAATGATAGATTCTTATGGTGCATAAGCACATAATGTTATAAATTTAGAGATAAATGGAAAACAAAAAAGCATAATAAAGAAAATTTATTGGACTTGGATTGATGAATTATGAAAATATTAGGTAGTTGCTATTTTGTCCCATAGACGTGACAGTGGTGTGTGTATATAACCCACATATTTAGGTGGTGGATTCAACAAGAACCATTTGGCACCATTTTCACTACATTGTACATCATCTTAACAAACACAAAGCTGGGAAATGAGAAAAAGTCATGAGACCTGTCAGTATGAAGCCCTTTTATCCAATTTCACAATTTTTCAAACTAAGGAAAACAATGTTATGCTAAGGGGCATTCACAGCTAGAAGCCCAACAAAGTTGTAGCCCTGGTAACAACCTTATTTTACATTTTCATGTCTATGGAAAATGATATACAAGAAAGTGACAAGGCATCTATTCCTTTCTTCTTTAGATTTAGGATTTATATCCAATGCAAAATAATTGAGCACATATACATGGATATGATATGCAATAAGGCTTCCCTCTGTCTTCATTATCATAAATTAGTAAATTGGAAGTTCCTTAATTTTTATACCGATCTATCTATTTAAAGATATAATAGAACCAATGCTTGGAGTTTTGATGAAAGCACCATCACCTTCATTAGGCACAAGTGTCCTCTCCACACTGCAGTGAAGCTAGTTACAACTGCATATATTAATTCAATTTCTTTATGATACAATAGCCCAATTATGAAAAACAAATTATGAGATGGTTTCCTTTATGATACAACAACACAATTATGAAATGTAAATGTAATACAACTCTTAACAAAAGTAATTCTTAACATGCTCAGATAACTCATTTACAAATCACAGATCACAAATATAATTACTAAAAGCATAATATATCTAACAATCAGTCAAATAAACAAAATAGATTTCAATGTTTCATAGATATCCGAAAAGAGACAAATTAATAAACTATATAGATGGAAAACTACTACTTTTCTTATAAAGTAGCTGCCTCTAGTCATCTCTCTTTCCCTTTCATTCTCGATGGAAATGCACCTTCATCAAATGAGAGTTTTAATAAACAATGACTCCTTAGATCACAGACATAAAACAACATTTCTGCAAAGCTAGTGAGTATAAAACAATGCCAAAATTAATATTATACAAGAAAAAGGTGCTTACCAACTGTACAAACCACAGCATCAAAATAATTTAACCTAAAAGCCTTTTCAATGCTTGGAGGATCCAAAACATCGTCAATGGCAAGCATAGCTCCCAAACCTTCAATTTCCTTGCGAAATTTCTCAGTTCTCTGAAAAATAGTAACCCAGGAACCAACTTTTTCCAGCTGGTGGACCACTTCCATTCCCAGTCCACCTCCACCAGCAACAAGCACTGGTGACAATTTACACTTCCATGTTCAACTCATAACTTGTTAGATATATACTACTACCAAATCATAGTCCTAATTAAATAATCATATACAATGCTCACAAACAAAGGAATACTCAAATCTTAGGGGAATTTAGGTTACGCTTCTCCCTTCATTGACTATCTTAAATAACCCTCGCTTGACCTCAATCTTAAATGACTATACTGGTGGTCTTTAATGAGCAAATGAAGCTAAATGTTTTTCTAATCCTGAGCAGGTATTTTATAGTTGACAAGATAAAGACTATGATAAAGAAATAGTTTTGTAATCAAATACTACTTTGTCATTCTAGATATTTTCTTGCACTTTGCACCTTCCTATACTATTGTGATAGAAATGATTTTTATAAAGTTTTCATCTACTCTAAAACTATCTTATCCAAAGAATGTCTTTAAGGCAATCCTCGCATGATTCAACCCTACCATAACTAATAATATTCTTTTCATCAGTTTCAAGGTAATATCTTATGACTTGTAAGGTAAGGATTCTTATATTTATGGCAAAAATAGGATATTGACCATACACCAGATGGTATGGAGATATGACTAGAGATGAATTAATCCCAGTTCTATCAGACTAGAGTGAAAATTTTCACATGTTATGCCAATCTTAAGGTTTCTCACCTGAGATATTCTTAATCACATCTATCAAGTTTTTATCATTGATTTAATAACACCATTATCTTGAAAATAATTACTAGAAAATAGTTTGACAATTACTTGGTTTTCATATGCCCATTCAGTAAATTCTTATGAGGAAAAGTTTGGTCCATTATCACAAACCAAAGTAAATGACATTCCAAACTTGGTGATGATGTGTTCCTTGAAGAAGCTAATCACCACTTTCGTTGTACAATTATAGAACACTTGTTCTTTAATAAATTGCATATAATAGGTGGTTTCCACCAATATAAAACTATGTCCAATGGAATAATTGGTATTGATAGCTCTAATGAATTTTATCACCTATTTTGTAAAAGGATGAAATTCAATAACAAGTTGCAATGGCATAGCAGGGCTACGCTCTCTTTGTGCAATAACTTGACAAATGTGGAAACTTCTCACATGTGAATTAGCATCCTTGAAAACATGGGTCCATTACCTACTCAAATTATCTAGTGAGTTTTATCATTCCCTGAACTTTATTCAGTTCCATATTTTCTTTGAAAATATCTATGTACTTTAGCTACTTCATCTTTGTTCAAACACCTTAAGTAGATGCCTTCATCATTATTCTTAGACATCATACCTGATTTGATCATGGAGTTGTTGATCTTAAAGCATAATGCTCTTCTTTAAGTGGAGTTTAGGTAGTTCAAGCACTCGTTCAATAAGCCATGAGCTATATCATGATACCACTCATCATTGGTGATATATTTCATAGTATACTACTAGCATAGAATATGAGAATCAACTTCAATGAAAAATTTACTCAACACTTGCCCTCTTAAAAATTTTATTAGTTAAATTTCCAAGTCAAATTCCTACAAAATGGTCGTCCATTTACCTCTCCATTCTCCTAGTTTATTTTACATAAATATTACTTTTATAGTAGGGTTAGGTACAACAATAAACACTTTGTTGTGTCGGATATAATGTATAAATTTTTTGACTGATTTAATCAAACGATTTTTATTTATTTTTATAAATGGTAAAATACCTGAGTTCAGCTTATCTAAGTAGAGAAATCATGAATGACACTAGTCTCTCATGTCTAACTTCCTTTCTCAGAGTCAGAATAACAACACTTGAGTGTTCAGAGGCAAATCAATAAGTATATAAGTGTTGTGCATAGTCTAGATTTATTAGCACTAGGGTGCTACAATACACTTCTTGATTTTAGAGAAATCAGGTTGTGTTTCATCAGTCCACTTGGTTTTTACATCCTTCTTCAGCATGGTATTTAATGGTGTAACTATTTCAGCAAAACCTAGAATGAATTTGTGCCTAAAATTCATCTTGTCGAAGAATGATTTTAGTTATTTTCTTCTACCAGATAAATGAATTTTTAGAATCACCTTAAATATATATGTGTCTATCAATATGCCTCTTTTAAAAATGACATGACCCAAAAATTTGCCTTTAGTAAACCTAAATATGCACTTCTTTAGCTGTAAGGAAATGCCATGCTCTCTACATCTTTGAAATACCATTCGTAGGTATTTCACATGGTCTTCTCAGTTCTTGGAAAATACTATTAAATCATCTATGTAAATCATAATTCACTTTTCAATTACATCCTTAAATTCAATGTTTGTAGTGCATTGAAATGTAACACCTATGTTGATTAGGTTGAACGACATACTTTTGTATGTGAATGTTCCCCATTTGGTTATGAGTGACATTTTAATTCAGTATTATTAATTCACCATCATCTGATTATAACTAAAATAATGAAATAATAATAATATTATTTGTTATCATTTATGAACCATTCACTATATGAAATACCTCATCTAGTGAAGTCAATGGGCAATTATATTTCTCTAAATATCGGTTCATGTTCTTAAAGTCCATACACAAGTGTATACCTTCATTCTTCTTTTGAACAGGTTAATACACTTTTTACAAATAGTTGATTTTTGTTAATGTTATCATTTGTAGTAGCATCGTATGAATGCATTTGTACTTTGATAAGTAAAACTTACCTTTAGATTTATCCTATAGTATTCATCATAGACATAAGATGACTAGTAGGAATTTTTGAATTTTACAAAGATGTAGTCATTGGTTAGAGTTTACCATCAATTTGAAACATAGGGATGATGGATTATTTATTGTTATTATAAATTAATTTGAGCTTCGTATCATTTGAAAATTTAGAAACCTTAGGTAATGATACATATTCTGAAAAAATGGGAACCTTTGGTAGCGATACATCATTTGAAATTTTTGGTATGGTGTAGGGTTTGAAAGTTTTTGAACCTTTAGTAATGGTACATAGTTTGAAATTTTTGTAACCTTTTGTATTGGTAATTTTTTGAAATTTTTAGAAGATTTATTAATGGTACTTCATTTCAAATTTTGGAACATTTGGTAATGGTAGATGGTTTGAAAGTCTTCAAACCTTTGAAATGGTACATTAGGTTTTTTGTAAGCAAGCCATGATATCCTTATGAATGTTATGAAAGGTATCACATTAAATATAGTCAATTTTGATTGGTTATCATTAATAATGGATGCATCATTTGTAAATTTGATAACATTTACTGATTATATTGTTTTGAATGGAGAATTATACCCATCATTTGATTCTTTATAGGAAACCATGATATCCTTGTGAATGTTACAAAAAAATCACTTTTAAATAAAGGAAAATCTAACTCACGTGTATCTAATTTGGTTATTAGAGGTGGAGGAACATGTTGATTATCTTCATTTAAGACTATAGGGTTACTCAAATTATCTCTTGAGATAGTGGTAATATGGACCTGGTTAGAGGGATGGTAGATATAACCATCTAAAGAGCTCAGAGGAGGCCTTATATAATATTAAAGATAGGATTACTCTTTTATTAATCCATATTTTCTAGAGATTTAGATAGTTTCATCAAAATTATCTATATATGTTAGTGTAGGTTTTTTGTACCATTATATGGTTTTGCTACATGTCATTTAGTTTGCTTAGGTGTTATAATAGGTCATTAGGGAAGATATGACTTAACCCTATTTTCTAAAATTGAGTTACTTTTTGGCTTCTCTATAAATTTACCTTTCCTAAAGCTATTTTGGATAATCATGATAATATAATCATTGATTGTTGAAGACAAGCTTAATTCTAGTCATGTTTGATTTTGCTTCTACAACAAGTTTTTTATTTGTGTCTATCCAGTTAGGATCCTCAATTGTGGCCAATCCAGGAATATCATCCATGTTGATTGAAATAAGGAACACAAAGGCTAGGTAAACAAGGAGAATAAGCATCGCATATACTATGTTCATTCAAAAAATTATATGCATTAGTCAAGTTCAGCAAATGTTTAATGTTTTTGGTTGACATAGGGTTAGGTGAGAATAACCTAATCAATTGATGAGTAAACTATTATAAAAATAGGCTAATTAATTGAATTTAGATAAATAATATTTTGATTAAATACATTGAATTTGAAATTTAGATAAATATATAAACTAGAATGCAAAATAATAATTTTGTTGCTTGAACATGAAGAAGAGATCATACTTAGCTTGTTTACTATTGTGTAGGTAGATATGAGTTGTACATATGTTAAATTAGGCTGACTAAAGATATGGATCCTATCATTAGATTTTTAAAAATAGCTTTCTGATAATATGAAAACTTGCGAAGCCCTATGGATACTAGAGTTGATGATTATGTTCATGCTTAGATGATTATCTCTAGTATGAAATATCCACTATTTTATGGAGTGACCACCTACACTTTTTAGGGTTCACTTTCACATTTCTATTTGTTTATCTAGATCATACACATAGGTTCTATATGTTTATCTTTTGATTAAACCCTAGTTATCTGACTTAGCTCATGTCACTTTGCCAAAATAGTTTAGTGGCATCATGAAGTCAAGCTGACCTCAAGGTCCCCACTATCAATGAATTATACCTGTATAAAATAAAAAATGTATCATGTATATAAATCAATCATGTTTCAGAGAAGATAGAGCATACTTACACTTCTAATTGGGAATACATTTGTTAAGCAGGGTTATGACCAATATGGGGATCCACTAGACCTAATTAGAGAATCACTTGTCATAATACACCATTATAGGAAGGGTTCTAAAGCTTACAATCTAATAAAATCATGCAATAACTCTAAATGAGTCCTAGGTTTAATGTTCATTGTATTCTAATAAACAAAAAAGTAGATCTAATCTAGTGCACACCAACGCATGTGGCATAATATGAGGGGTTAGTAAAGTAATAAAAAAATGTATAGGATAATCTCAACTAAGATAAGTATGAATAATACCCTAATACATGGAATATGAAGAGTAAT
>JARHVA010005947.1:880000-1017500 GCA_037957365.1 Torreya grandis | reverse complement strand
TCCATAAAGAGGCATTTGGTCTCCAAAAGTACAAATACCTACTACCTTTGCTAAATGGTTCTCTAGTTTCAAAAACCTATAACTATCCAACTATAATTGCAACCTGTATATGTAGAGTAAAATAAGCTTTGTATCCATTCTGCCAAACTGACATGTTATCATAAATAGTCATAATATTTGGTGGCTTATCTCAACCTTGCATTGCATGAAGGTTAAGGTATTCTTGATGTTATCAATATACACAAGGGAAACAACATTATGCTTCATACACATATAGAATTTACAAATAAATTGCACACATGTATACCTACATTTTACAAATGTTTTCCATCGATGGGTCTTTAAAAGTACATTTGCATGATGTGCATAACAAACATACATGTGTGTATAAGAGGTTTGTAATACAAACATTTCCCATATTACTATGGGAATTAGACATATACAATGTCAAGTATAGAAATATGTAATAGATTTACCTATCCTAGGGTGACTAATGCACAATACCTAAAAGTATAATCAAGGGAACTATAAACAACATAGTTTACTAGTATATCTCTGAAATTGATTATCAAGTCTTTTTATATACTTTTCAAACTCCAATGCCATCTTAGAGACTTTCCATAATAAGAGATTCTTTATAAAATCACAAATTTGCAAGTAACTGTAAGCAAATATCATATAAAAATGAGAAAAAATCAAAAAAATTAAACCTCTCTTGAGATTTCTTTTACCATTTGACTGCTCACTGATTCATACCTTCACAACTCATCCAACTAAGTTAGTTTCCAAAATCTTATCACAATGGAAAATGAAATAGGAGATAGCAAAAATAATATCCTTCCAAACACAAGTGTTATCAATTTCTTTCCTATATCCAAGTAGTTAGGAAATCTTTGAAACAATGTTTGAAGAGTAACTGATCATATCATAACTATGCTTATCATAACCATTCAAGTAAACCATTTAATCAATCAGGGTTGTTCCCTCTTAACAGTTTCCATAACTAAATAATAATTTGTCTCTTTTTTTCAACTTTATCTTACCAAGACTTAGATGATCCATTCTAATTTTTAAAAGGCTTTAAAAAACAATTCCATACAAAGACATACTTTACTCCCAAAGCAACGTTACATAAGGGATTCAACCAAAATGTGCAAACATAGTTACTTTTGAGAATAATTTATACCTCTGAAAAAATTGTGAAGTGTACCTATTAAGTACTGGCTATCATACTATAGGTATCTTAAATAGCTTCTTGTTTCATTTTAAAAATCTTTGACAAAGCTGGGAAACATACCAATACCAATCTATGAACTAATTAAAAACTCAAAACTCAAAGTACAAAAACTTATCAAATTCTGAAGATGCCTTATTATCATTTCCATATCTTACCATGGAACTAGTCTTTTCACTTGTTCTTATCATGAAGGACATAAGCATCCATAATATGATTAGTAGTCCAAAATATAAAGGCTACACAACTAGTTATAAAAGACCAAAAATATTGTGCCAATACTAATATGAAATCAGATTACAACCATACCTCAATCTACCCTTTGTGTAAGACTGACAATTGAGCTGCAATGAATTTCTCTTGGAGATTCATTACTAAAAGTGTCTTGCACTTTATATAAATGCTTCACAAGGAAGAAAGGTTGTTCCTTTCACAATACGATCTCACACCTCAAATGACAATGTGTTCCATTCTACATCTATGCTGATCCTACAGGGCTAGTGGTTCTAGAACCTTGGCTGTTAGAATCTTGTCTTCTTCAAGTGAATTGGAACACCTTCCAATTTCTCTTCGCACTAGCCTTCCTGCATGGTCAACTCAAATAAAAGAATCATAAAGCAAGAATCTGATAAAAATTTCAAACTGAAGTATATCAAAATTGAAGTAAGGTCTTGCAATCACTTACTTTGATACCAAATTTGATCTATAAACCAGATAAATAGTTTTTGCAATGGATATTGAAATTATCAATTTCCATTCAAATGAATTTGGTTGCCGAATATTCTAGTAATGATTTAGAATTACCTAGAAAGCTTAGTAATTCATTTTCACTTTAAAAACTTCTGATTAGTGTTGCTTGATAATTTTCTGTAATTAATCTTAGTCTTCTTTTAATTCATTTGCAATTGAATTAAGCTAAAACCATAAATCAATGAAAAAAAGATCAACACCAATATGATAACGGAGTTCACCCATCATTTAGGCTACGTCTCCGAGATTGCTTAACTTCAATCCGATCTATTATAAAAGTGATGCAAATGCAGTCAATCACCAACTTACATCATAATGGATTTAGGGATCCTGTAATATGATGATGAAACTGACTGCATGAAGACTTTGTACTTCATCTCCTCGAAGTCCGTAGCACCTATTTATCTTTCTCCAAACATGCGGACAATTCTCCATTTGAGTGTATATGCAAACTCAAAAAGGGCATAATTTAAATAGGAGTGCCTTGGATATTACAATCCTGCAACTCCAATCTATAACTGTATGCATCCCTCCATAGCCAAAAGGGCTTATATGATAATAGAGTCAATAAAATTACAGTCGGGTTTCTCTGTGTAGAGTCACATATACATTTGTCCTTGTCTATTACCATAGATATAGAACGGAAATGTAATAACACAGGTGATAAGTCTCCAGTCTGCATACTTATAATTATACAACATAAAAAATAGACTCACCTTCCTTCGAAACTGTCTACCAATCATCATTTGGGCAAAGCCTTCTGAACTATGATGCAACGACGAGGTACATATCCTTTTAATACACGGATTACCGGTTCAAACTCAGCTACACCAATTATTTTCCCATGGCTAAAAGCCTCTCAAACAGGTATATATGTGTGTGTTTACTTTCTCATCCTATAGCCCAACGGTTTTACGAAGCCAGTGAAATGTTTTTCTACTTTCGGGACTGCGTGTTCAAAAAGACTATCTTCGCCCATGGCCTACGGCCTTATCAACTAGGAGATCTTTTTGGCATGGGTCTCTGTCGATGCTCAATCTCACAGATCGGTTTATATACTTGAAAGAAAGACTCATTCGCTATGGGCACAACCTACTCTTGGTCTTTAATAAATAAGCGATGATGTCTTTCTTTCCTCGAGACTGTATGTCTGCAATTACCGAGTTATTTTTGACAGCCAATAACCTTACCAAGACGATGCATGGTCCGCACACACCTGGGTCTGTATCAAATAGAACAATTGTGCATATCCGTTCCATGACTGAAGGCCATACATAAAAACAAATGCCCTTTACGGACTCGGCATTATAAACAGACCTACATCCATTCGGACTGCATGCACTCAAGAGTCTTTACAGAAGTAAAAGAAAACTTGCAAGGCCAAAATACCTTACCGGCTCATCTCATTTTATACATTTTGTCCTGTGTGTAAACGCTAAGCCATGATCTACGTTTTTCTATATACAGTCTATATTAGAATAGCTGTGTCATAATAAATAGATGCATACGCATCAACATGACTCGGTTTGAGTCTGTTTCTATCCCCTACGCTTGTGGCCAAAAGGCCTTTAAACGTCGACGTCATTCGGATCTATACCTGAAAATTTTAATATGCCCATTCTCGGTCTCCAACAACGAGCTCTTGTTCTAGAATCCTGGAACCAGTGGGTTATTGCCCAGTTCGTGGGCTTTCTAAAATCGGTTGGAATCCCTTCTTCGGGCAATAAGACGTTGCTGCATCTTTCAACGCAATAGCGGGGCGTATTATCTTTTCTCCAACCATGTCCACTGCTTTACGCAATACAGCCCCCATCGATGCGTCTATCCTCTCCTCGTTCTGGATGGAGGAATCCCCAGAATCGATGTAATGATCTTCTTTTAGAGACCTTCCATAGGCTCGGCCTTGTAAAACCGTCCATTTCTAAAATCCGATCGAACCTGAGTTCTATCCATACCCATCTCCACTTGGCTCGGGCTTGGCAGAAAATCCGCAGTCTCCCCTCCATTCGTGGATTTTATCAGCTGTATTCTAACAAAAAAGAACAAAACAGACTCGGTTTCTCATTGTGCATTACAACGGCGAGCTCGAAATGCCTTTTGTCTTTAAAATGGTGCTTACTAACTATAAAATAAACTTCCACCTATATGCTCGCCTGACCACTATCAAGTGGATTTCCATGTTGAGAAACCAACTGCGAGTTGTTGTAGAGCTCGCCATATCTCGAACTCGACTGAGGTTGGGTCTCGAGTTGGCACAAAGCTATTTCGGTGGTTTAGTTAGGAGATCCGAACTTGGCTTAGACGTTGAGCTGGCACGCCCATGTGGGTATGAGCTTAATATATCCCATGGATATAAAAACATTTAATGGTTTATTAAAACCCGGAGTAAATAGATATGTATCTAATGACATATCTGATAGTTATTTAAAAACCATGAATAAATAAGATATATAAAAAATTACGGTGGGAATAAATATTTTCTCCAAATCATATAAAAATATTTTCTCGATTATTTGTTAGATTCAATTAGCGGATCACTTGTCACAATACACTATACTAGGAAGGGTTCCAAAGCCTATAGTCTAACACAATCACACAACAACCCTAAAAGAGTCCTAGGTTTAATGTTCACTCTATTGTAGTAAATTAGAAAGTAAATCTAATCTAGTACACACCAAAGCATGTGGCATAATATGAGGGGTTAGTAAAGTAATCAAAACATGTATAGGAGAATTTCAATTAAGCTAAGTATGAGTAAGACCGTAATACATGTAATATGAAGAGTAATATTATTTGAACCAATACTTATGCTACTTCTATCTACTAAAGAGAGGAGAACAAAGTTAGAATATACTTACCTAAATGTTAATCCGTCGAGACTCAATCTCTCTCTTGGCCAAAGAGGCTTCGCAAGAGGTTATTATAGTTTGTAAGGATAACTAAGAAAGGCCAAAACATCTAAGACTTATCCACAAGACTAGATTCTACAAGTAGAAACCCTAAGCTAAGACTCCTCAAGTAGAATGGTGGAAGAGCATATTGTAAAGAAGTGTGAGTGAATAATAACTCTTGATTGTTTATTGAAATAATGACAAAATGATCTTATATTTATAAGCAGATCTCACCCTAAATCCTTTTGAATATGTCAATTGTACAGGGTCAACTCAATCGACCTTGTATGTTTTTTAGAGATAAATTACTAGGTCCCAAGCTAGGTCAACTGAAGGGCTAACAAAGCTCCTAATGAAAAATACCCTAAATAGTACAGGGTCAATCTAGTTCACCCTATACAGTAATCAGAAGATGAAAACTGTACAGGGTCGGCCCAATTGACTCTGTATAGTAATCAAAGGCTAAAACCTGTATATGATCGACCCAGTCGACCTAGTATAGTCAACTGGCTAAAGGGGATCAAATTAAGGAAAAGAAGGATGCAAAGAGAAAAAAGACTGGAGAGTGCAAGTGAGGAGTAATAACTTAGGAATTGGTTTTAAGAGATGGTTGAATTGGTAATAATGTGGCAATAAAAGATAAAATTTTTGCAAAGCACCAAAGGTTTGCCCATCCCTTTCCCAATGCACCCCTTAAGGCATGCACTCAGAGAGATAGACTCTCGACATGTTCTTTCAAGATTAAAGCATCACTATTTGATAAAAGTTAAAAATATTATATGTATACACTACCTACATAGAATATAATCCAAAAAAGGCCTCAGGCACATGTAGTTATCCCCTATGTGTGGGATTGTGTGTCAAAAATAGTGTAATATGCTATATGTAAGGGTATGCAGTGATCTAACTTGTAACTTGACAAATAACACTCATAGCTTGTTATTTGGATACCTTAGACCTATATTAGAGCTAATTTTATGACTAATATTTAAATATGTAAGAATTGGTAAATAAAACTCATTTATACAAATGATTTGATTGACCTTATTAAGTACTTCTTGGTATTTTCTAAATAATAACGAGTATGCTTTGATTTGTATTTATACCACACCTTTTCAAAAAATCTCAAGGCAAGGTCAAAGAATAAAAATAGGTCGACCCATATATTTTAGAAGATTTGGATATTTGACAATTGTAATGTATGAACACTAGTGGCATTTTCGGGACACTAGCATCAATGCTAGAGTCTGTATTTAGATGTTGGTGTTTGATAGGTTAGAAAGTTATTAAAGGTCTATTTCTGACAATGTAGGATGTAAATAAGCTTTTATGTATATTTTAGGCTATAAGTGATCTTCATAATCAAAATTATAGGGTCAAACTATTTGATAATAAATTAAGCACAATGAGATGGTGAATGCGAACCTTTTAACATCGAGAAGGTCATAAACTAAAGGGTAGATCATTGATTGATAATTGTTAAGTATACAAGACTGAGATGTTATATAAATTCATATTTTAATATCTCCAACATGACATCGACACAATAAAGGAAGATTTAGGGATATGTGGAGAAAATAAACCACCATGTGTCATTTTTTAGTGTTTTTATTTCCTTTGTAGATAAAAATTGACTACACAGATCCCCTCTCACATGAAATTAAGTAAAAAAAGGAATATTTAGTGGTAGGGGACACATTAGACCACCATGTGTCTTTTTTGTATGTTCATGTATCCTTTATAGAGTGAATTTGTAGTAATGGGGCCACTTTGACATCTAATGAAGGCAACATTTGTTGATTTAGAGTTAGGGGACATATTAAATACCACCATATGTGTCATTTTTATATGTCGATATTTCATTTGTAGAGTGAATTCACTATAAAGGGACCCATTTCACATGCAATAGAGGCAACATTTTTTGATTTATGGGTAAGGGACACATTAGACCACCATGTATCATATTTTTTTGTCATTATTTCATTTCTAGAGTGAATTTTACTAAAAGGACCCCTTTCACATCCAATCGATGTAGTTAAGGAATATTTAGATCTATGGGGAGAAAATATACCACCATGTGTTATTTTTATTTGTCCATATCTAATTCATAAAGATAAATTAACTAAATGAGGCCCCCTCTTCATGCAATCAAGGCAATATAAGAATTTTTAGGGGTAGGGGATGAATGGACCATCATATATCATTTTTATATGTTTACGTATCATGTCTTGAGTGAGTTCAAAGTAACATGGTTCATTTCATATACAATGGAGGAAATGTTTGTCGATTTAGGGTTAGGGGACATATTAAATACCACCACATGTATCTTTTTTTTTTGGGTCGATGTTTTGTTTATTTTTTTAATTTCATAGTAACATTGATTATTTCATGTGTAATAGATTAATTTTTACCAATTTATGGGTAGGGGACACATTAGACTTCCATGTTCCATTTTTGTGTGTCCATGTTTCCTTCTAGGGTGAAGTTGTATAAAAGGGGACCTTTTGAAATACAATTGTTGTAATGGAGGAATATTTAGGGATATGAATAGAAAATAGACCACCATGTGTCTTTTTTTTGTTTTCATGTTTCCTTTGTAGATTGAAATCGACTAAACGAGCCCCCTCTTTCATGAAATTGATACAACAAAGGAAGATTCATATGTTGGTGACACATTCACCACCATGTGTCATTTTTGTGTGTTCATGTATCCATTTAGAGTGAATTTGTAGTAACGGGGCCCTTTTCACATGAAATGAAGGAAATATTTCTCTATTTAGGGATAGGGGACATATTAAAGACCACAACATGTGTTAATTTTTTATGTTGATGTTTTATTTTTAAATTGAACTAATAGATTGAACTCATAGTACTAGGGCTCATCTCATATGTAATAAACACCAAGTTTGTCGATTTAGGGGTAGACACGTTAGACCACCATGTCTCAATTTTTTATTTTATTTTATTTATTATTGTGCATGTGTGTATTAGATTCAATTCATAGTAACAAGGTCCCTTTCACATGTAATGGAGTTAAGGTTTATCAATTTAGGGCTAAGGGACATATTAAAAATAATAACATGTCATTTATCGATATCAATATTTTGTTTTTAGTGTGAATTCATAGCAATAGGCCCATTTCACATGTAATAAAGGTAAAGTTTATTGAGTATAGCACACATTAGACCATCATGTATTATTTTTGTGTGTTCATGTTTCCTTTCTAGAGCAAATTTTACTAAAAGGGGTCCCTTTCACATTCAATCGATGCAACAATGTAAGAATAAGGGGTATGGAGAGGAATTGTATCGCTATGTGTCATTATTTTGTGTTCAAGTTTATTTTATAGAGTTAAATGACTAAATGTGGCCCCTTTTTCATATAATTAAGACAATGGAGGAAGATTTAGGGGCAAGGGACACATTAGACCATAATGTGTCATTGTTTTATGTTCCTATCATTTTTAGAATGAATTTGTATTATGAAAGCCATTTTAACATCTAATGGAGGCAACATTTATTGATTTAGGGCTAGGGATTTATTAAATAATACCATGTGTGTGTTTTTTTATTTTTTTGTTTCATTTGTAAAGTGAATTCATCATAACAAAGACCATTTCACATACAATAGAGGTAATGCTTTCAAATTTAAGGGTAGGCCTGTGCCATTTTTATGTGTTCATGTTTCATTTTTAGAGTGAATTTGACTAAAATGGGTCTCTTTCACATGCAATTGACACAATGGAGGAAACTTTAGGGCTATATGGACAAAATAGACCACCATGTGTCTTTTTTGGTGTTCATGTTTCCTTCGTAGAGAAAATTAACTAAATGAGACCCCTCTTTCATACAATCAATGCAACAAAGGAAGATTTAGGTATAGGAGATACATGAAAGACTAACATGTGTCATTTTAATATGTCAATGTTTTTTTTCTACAGTGAATTCATAGTAACAAGACCTATTTCACATGAAACAGAGGAAACATTTACCGTTATAAGGGTAGGGGACACATTAGACCACCATGTGTCATTTTTATTTCTTCATGTTTCCTTTCTAGAGTGAATTTGACTACAAGGGCCCCTTTTCACATGTCATCAATACAACATATGAAGATTTAGGGCTATGGTGAGAAGATAGACCACCATGTGTCATTTTTGTGTGTTCATGATTCATTTGTAGATTGAAAGTGACTAAAAATACCTCTTTTGCATGAAATCAAGACAATGGAGGAAACATTATGGCAACAGGAGACATTAGATCACCATATGTCATTTTTTGTGTGTTTGTGTCATTTTTAGATAAAACTCTTAGTAATAGGGTCCCTTCCACATGCAATGGAGGAAAATTTTGTCAATTTAGGGTAAGGGGGCATATTGAAGACCAAAAAGTCTATCATTTTTTTGGTCAATGTTTTGTTTATATAAATAATTCATAGTAATATGGCCCATTTCACATGCAATAAAGGCATTTTTTTTAATTTATGGGTAGGGGGCACACTAGACCACTATGTGTCTCTGTTTCCTTTATAAAACAAATTAACTAAAAGGGGTCTATTTGACATGAAATCAACACTACAAAGGAATATTTAGGACTATGTGGATAAAATAAACCATTATGTGTCATTTTGGTGTCTTCATGTTTCATTTGTAGATCAAAATTAACTAAATGGGTCATTTCTTTCATGAAATCAAGGCAACAAAGGAATATTTTTGGACAAAAGATACATTATACCATCATGTGTCATTTTTTTGTGCTCATGTATCTTTTTTACAGTGAATTATTAATAACAAGGCCCATTTCACATGCAATGGAGGCATTGTTTTGTTTTTCAATTTAGGGTTAGGTAATATATTAAAGACCACAACATGTGAAATTTTTCTATATTGATATTTCATTTTCATAGTGAATTCATAGTAATGGGGCCAATTTCACAAGCAATAGAGGCAATGTTTATTAATTTATGGGCAAGGATACATTGAACTACCATGTATCATATTTATTTGTTCATATTACATTTGTAGATAAAAATTGATGAAAAGAACCCCTTTTACATGAAATTTATGCAAGAGGAATATTTAGGGCTATGGGGAGAAAATAGACCACCATGTGTCATTTTGTGTGTCCATGTTTCCTTTGTATAGTATAATCGACTAAACGAGGCCATTCTCACATGTAATTGAGACAAAACAAAGGAATATTTAGGGGAAAGGGAAATATTAGATCACCAAGTGATGTTGGATTATTCAAGTTTAATATTATTTTTAAGAAATATGTACATGTTATTGTGCATACACATTTGGGTTTGGTAATTATTTATTCTAAACATGTATGTGTTGAATCCAAACACGTATGTGTTAACGAATTTGGTTATTTTTACATGTGAGTTATCATATTTTTGTTCCACTATATTTTTACACTTGTTCACTAGTATAATTAGATAGATAGGAACCAAACATGTGAAGACACACTAGAAAAATGAAGACACACTAGACAGATGAAATCAAACTTGGCATATGAGATACATTAAACCAAAATAACTACATACCAAAAATGTAGGTAATCATATCATGGAGAGAACACATCTTCATATTCATGAGAATATAAATGGAGAGTGTAGCATGGTAAAGTGGTATTACATCAAAATATGCACTACACTAAATTGAAAACAATGTATAATTTAGATCCGAATAATTTTACCCAAATAAATAATAAAAAAACCTAATTGCATTAAAGGAAAGTATTAAAATAATTAAAACATTCAAAGTTAGGGTTATAGTAAGAATTATAAATTTTTAGAATATGTAGACTTTATGATGTTAAAAATACATTTAAACAAGTCTTTAAACTGAGGTACACAAAACCCAAAAAATGTTCTAAAACCTAACAACTTTGAAAATTTGACCTAGAGTGACCTAGATTGAGCTAGTACACTCCTAACAAGTCTAGGAGTGGGTTGGTATGCTCCTAAAAATTACATCATTTATGAAATGAATTTTACAACTATGTTCCTTTGTTCTTGTGCTATGAAAACCTCGCTTAGTTTGTTAGATTTCACTGTGCATCTTATGGAAATCTTTCTCCTACCATGAAACACTAATCAACTCTCAAAAACTTTTAAGACCTTATAAAAGGGGTATTTAATTGGATGGGGAGACACCTCAATGAGACCTATACCTTTGTAAAATTTGGAAACTGAAAATCTATGTAGTTTAAAAATCAACCATGTGATGCAAGCCCTAATCCTTATATGATCTTTCACTATATGAATTATTGGCAATGATACAATATGAAGACTTGTAATAGAAATATATTCTAATAAAATTAAATTTTCCATTAGAATTATAATTATCACTCTTGAAATTCTATTTTTAATTATGTATCTTATAGTGACTAAGGTATATATGTAGTAAAAAAACCTTAAGCTCTAACTTCTAGTTGATGCACACCTCATTCAAGTTGCATTTTTCCTAAATTTGTTTAATTTTTTTTTAAGGAAATATATTTATATTAATTTTAAAAAATATTATAGACTATTTATATAAAAAATTAGGTGTCATGAGTACTCACTTCAAATTTAACAAACCAAGCCAGAATACAAAGGTGTCTATAATACAAAATGTTGTCCATAAGACCAAATATTGAAATAATGAGACATTATAAAACAAGTACTTAAGTAGTAGTAAAAAAGAGACCAATGTAAAGTGGCTCTTGGTCATTTTTTTACCCCAAATTACATATAAAATATCATATCCATCAAGTACAATATCCCAAATGGAGTTTGCATTATTCCCTACCCCTGTAATTTCTTTAGTGCTAACTTATGCTCCAATCATAATGGCTCTTGGGGGGAGAAAACACCAAGGTAAGGAATGTAAAATTGTTGAATCATGAAGGAAGACCTTGTAGGATACCAATTACCAATTTTCATGGAAGGATGAGTGTAATCATCACGTTTTCATCGACAAAGGTGTATGCGTATTAAGTGGTGAACACCTAGGTCTATTATGAGGGTAGTGTGGGGGTGGGGAGGGGGGGAATGAATCCTAACTTTATGATTATAATTTTTTTTAAAATTTTGTAGAAGATACCATACTTATATTTTCCATTTGAATTTATTCTTTTGGTAAGGTTTGTTAAGAGTAAGATGGGTTTATACGTTGACTTGTATATGTTTCCCTACAAGTCACAATAATTGACATTACTATAACTATTAGTTTTAATATTGTCACTTGATTTATAAAGTGTGATTTTTAATCACATCCTTAAAGGAGTAGTGTTCATTAAAAAAAATTGGATTTTTATGGATAATTTAAATGATAATGAACCCAAAAACTATCAAGAACAAGAAAATTACCAATAGGCCAAGATCTTCAAACAATAATCAAAATTGATTCATATTGATTTCTTGAAATAATTACAACCCAAATCATGCTTAAGTAAGCCTAAACTCAGATTTAGATTTGACATGCAAAAATTCTAAAAAAACTAACGTCTAAAATAAAACTTCTATTTTTAGCAATTGTTATTTTTAGTAAGTCACACATGCAAGCACATGCAGCTCTAAAAATATCCCAAAATATTCTAAAGACTAAAATTAGCCTATGGGATGAAATTCAACTAAATTTGATTTTCCTTTATAAAAATATATGATTTTTAAAAATAGAAAAATCTCAAAACAATTATTAAACTAAATTTTTGGACGCTATGTTTTTTGCATCATTCTCCTCTAGTTGGAAACAACTCAATGCCCGTGAGTTGTCCTGATTGTACTTTTTCCATTTATTTTTATAAATTTTATTTATCTCCCATTATATAATCCAAGTGTTGTCCTCTTGCTACAATCCTTCCCACTGGACCAAACACTTGTTATAATTCCCTTGCATTGTGCTCACTATCTTCATATCCAAAACCTGCACTATTTTTTCTTTCTTCTTCTTTGGAACTTGCTACTCCCAATTTAATTCTTCATCTTTGTCATCTTCACCATCTTATCCATGGAATTCATATAAATCTAAAACACTGAATATTGGAGATATATCAAAATTCTATCATAAACTCACCTTATATGCATTTTCATTAATTTTCTTCACAATTGTGCATGGTCCAATTTTCTTGTATTTCAACTTATTGTATGTGCCTTTTGGAAATCTTTCTTTCCTCAAGTAAACCATTACCAACTCTCCTTCTTCAAATACTTTATATCTTCTTCTGACATCTATTTTTCCTTTATATTTCTCATTACTTTCCTGTAACTTTCTTCTTATTGCTTGCAACTACTGCATATGCTCTGCAAATGCTTCTACATCATCACTAATTCGATCTAGAATTGGAAATCATACCAAATCTAAAATACCTATAGGATTTCTCCCATTAACAATTTGAAAAGTTGACTTTTTTGTTGATCTATTCACTGAACTATTATATGCATACTCAACTTGTGTTAAAGCTAAATCCCATTGCCTTGGTTTCTCTCCCACTATGCATCTCAATAAATTTTCCAAGCTCCTATTAAAAAATTCTATTTGTTCATCTATTTTTGGGTGATATGCACTACTAAATTTTAGTTTAGTACCCATCTTCCACAAACTTTTTCAAAAATGACTTAGAAATTTTGTGTCCCTATCCAGAGTAATAGTTTTTGGAACACCATGCAATCTCAAAATATCCATAAAAAATAATTCTACAAGTCTAGTAGAATCATTGGTTTTCTTACATGAAATGAAATGAACCATTTTAAAAAATCTATCTACAATAACAAAAATTGAATCGTTACCTCTCTGTGTGTTTGGCAATCCCAACACAAAGTCCATACTCAAATCTATCCATGGTCCTCTTGGAACTGGTAATGACATGTATAATCCAATATTTTATGCATTTCTTTTAGCCACTTGACATATTCTATACCTTGAAACATACTTTATCACATCTCTCTTCATCTTTGGCCAAAAATACTTTTCCTCCACCAAAGCTATTGTCTTCATCTTACCAAAATGTCCAATCAAACTGTCACTATGTAATTCTTTTATTATATTATCTCACAGGGACCCAACTGGAATGCATAATTATTTCTCTTTGAAGAGACAACCTTCTTGTATAATACACTCATCATGAATATCATCTATCCCACCTGTTAATGGATTCCTACACTACTCAACTATCTTTCCAAAATATGGATTAGTATCATATATTTATTTAATAGCTTTAAATCCAACTACTTCACTCACCATAATAGTTATTGATGCTACCCTCCTATTCAATGCATCAGCTACCTAATTCTATTTTCCGAATTTATGCTTCAACATAAAAGTATACCCTTGCAAGAAAGAAACCCACTTTGCATGTTGTTGGCTAACAAATTTGTCTTTATATAAAGATGTTTTATTTTAAATCCATACCCTTCTCTCAAGACAAATACGTTAAACAATAAATGGGTGAGCTATCAGGATTAGTTCCCCTCTGAAATTAAGGTACAACTCCCTTTAATATTTTCAATATTCATATACACTTTTAACTAGAAAGTGTTTAAAGGCAGACTAATATCCATACATCATTATGTTATGAATACAAGATTTTATAACAGCAATAGGTAACAAAATACACAGATTATATTTTCAATAACAATTAAATAGATAAACGTATATATTGCTAAGCTAGTAAAGAATAAAACACATATAATGAATTGTCTAATGGAAGAGTAATCACTATATGAAAGAAGGTTTCGCATAGAAAACCCAATTTCAAATAATCAAACACACAAATCCAAGTATGCAGTAATTAATTATCCTTTTCATTCACAGATGAAAATGTTTTAGAGAAACATCACATATATTACTAACAATAGTGGTTTAGTTCTCCAATTTTCTAACTCCTTTCTTTTCTCTATCTCTCTCCTATCCTCATCTTTTTACAACCAAAAATATATATCATTGCCTTAACTCATCCATCTTTTAAACTAAACTAGAGTTAAAGTAACTATGACCCATACGAGATTTAGTTTTTAAAAATTCAATAAAGATCAAGTTTATAATAGAAAAATAATTGAATAAATGAATAAAATAAACTATGTAAGTAAAGTCATTGTTGAAGTGACGGGTTAGGATCTCCAGATTTGCTCTGTTCAGTTGGGTGGACACGTTGAGCTTTCCACACCTAAAATTTTGTAATGAACTCCTAAATTTTTGAAAGACTAGGAATGTTGACGTGTTTTATCCTTGCTTTGTAGATGTTTTCTTCCCTCTGACTTTTTCCCATTTTTTTGTGTGTTTTGGGATAATGTTGATGCAACAACAAGGCAGTGAATATACCTTTGAAATTTGAGAGAAGTTTTCTTTTGATAAGAGGTCACATTATTTAATGATGTTGACCTTTCCCCTAAAGGACTGAATCACAACATTGATGTCTTTATTTGGTTTTCCATCATCTTTTATGTAATTGATATCAATGCTCTGTATATCATGCTATAATGACTGAATGAATTCAGCTATTTCTTTGATCATTTTTGTGATTTCCAATCATCCTTGTTTGGATACTAAATTTCTCCATTCAACATTTTTCTTACTTGCATATAATATATCTTCATCCAATCCTTTCAAGTTCTTTTCTGACAAAAACTTTTTTATCCCATATTTTTTCACTTCATCAATCTGATTCATCACGCTCATCCATTTTCCTTCCTCTTTTATCCACAAAGAGTAATGAGTATTCAAATATTCAATAGTGATTGTGGTCAGATCATATACATTCTTCAATTTATGATTGTATTTAGTACCTTTTAGGATGATGCCATCCAGCCAACTATCAAATACTCTAGTAATCATTTTGCCTATGTGTATCTGATCCAGCATCCTTTGATTGATAGGAGATTTTGCATTAAAAGACAAGGGAATTTGGGTAATTTGTTGTGGATCTAGACTATAAATGGCATCAATATATTTTGCCATTGACTACACCATCTATTTTAACTCCCTTTTATCCTTTTCATCTTTCCA
This sequence comes from Torreya grandis, assembly GCA_037957365.1. Lineage (NCBI taxonomy): Eukaryota > Viridiplantae > Streptophyta > Pinopsida > Cupressales > Taxaceae > Torreya > Torreya grandis. The sequence goes on along the minus strand of JARHVA010005947.1, from coordinate 1,001,635 downwards.
AGTTTTGCTAACTATCCTTTTAGTAGACGCTTCTACATGATGCACATCAGTGGCACGTGATGCAGTCCCAATGTCTACCTTTTCAACTATAAAATCTTGAACTATAAGATCTTAAATTTTTTCATTGGTTCTTGGTTAGCTTATCTTTGCATTCCAGTTCCCTGTGTTTGGGTCAATGTCTACTCTGGATGTTGTTTTTAAATTTTTAGATTTAGGAGCTTTCCCTAAACACTTACTCACCATATCTTCCAAGGGTAAAGAAAATGGAACTACTTTCCTTTTATGACTGATTGAAATTTCAAGCCATTTAGGTGCAGAAGCTGAGGCTTCTCTATTAGGATTCAATTAATCGGAAGGTACAATTGAAACAATCATTAATCTGGTAGAATCAGAAGGAATCACTATTTGTTGATCTATACTAACCTCTTCTACCATTGGTGAATTGGATTCTTTATCACATTTGACTTCTCCTAAATCCTCTTCAGAATTCAAATCCACAATCACTTTTTCAAAAATTTGATTCTTCTTGATTTGAGTCCTTAACCTGGTGACATGAGGAGGCAAGGTAATTATAAGGGCCTTCTCAGATTCTTTGATGACAGGGTCCCTTCCAATTTTTGACTTGGAGTTACTTGCATCACAGATAGCAATAGGCTAGTTAGATGAGTTTATTGGGAATATAGATTCAACAATTGTTGTACATTACTGGGAGACTATGTTTCTCACTCCTCCCAATTTTTACTCTCTTAGCCATTTTTCAGTTCTCCTTGTCAATGGAAGTGTCTTGACCTCAATTCTATCTTCTTCACTTTTCTCCCAGTCAATTTCTAGAATATGTGATTGTTTTATTTTCTCAAATTGTGGATTAGTCAACTGTTCACCATTGTTAGAAATTATAGATATGTCCATATTCAAATTGAGGGTAAGAATTTTCCCTAAGGAGAACCTGTACCACAATCTTTTTTTGACTTCAAATCCAACTGAACAATCCTCCCAATAATCCTCCAATTGAGGAATATGTGACAACCCTGTTCCAAGATCCAAATTATCTCTGACAAAACCTTTGCTGTCAAATTTTAATCTAGTTGTGAAGTATTGAAAATTGAATTTCTTAAGATCCAATTCTAAATTCAAAGCATCAAAATTTGACTTGCATGAATAACGTCCAAGTTCAATAGGAAAAGATATACCAAATTTATTTTTCATTGGGAATTTTTTATCTACATGTGCTAATTGTCTGCAAACTTCTATTAACACAAATCAATAAAAAATGTACCTAGATAACCTTAAATGTTCACCATCAAATCCCCCAACTCTAATATAAGTGAACTTGGAAAATTGAATGAAGAAACTACCATAAATGTTGATTAATTGTATAACTTCATCAGACAACCTTTTATTGATGTTGTTTGACAATTCAAAAGTCATCCTCCTAGTAAAAACATCATTGACTCTCCTGTAATCCTCATAGCAATTATGCATTTGTAACTGTGAGTAATATTTATAAATTTTAATATCTTCAACCAAGGGTGCATGAAGTAACCCTACCCATTGTCTCATAGAAGTCAGGCAATAGAGGAGGTATGAAGACATAAAATTCTCTATTTCCCTAACAATTACTTAAACCCTGATGTAAACATTCATCTAAAATTTCCACTTAATCCAAATATTTTTCTCCTTGGAGGATCACCTATATGAATAAGTACATCCATTCTTCCCAATAATATGCATGAGCATTGCCTTTTAGTTTGTGTAATAATACCATGATATATTGTACATCTGGAATCATATGATTTCTTGTTAATGGCCTAGGCAGTCTTGAACCTCCTTTTTGGAATTTCAAGAGCCAATTCCTAGCAATCACACTCTTATAAATTGTTTTCTTAATTGAAAATTAGCCATAGGAAGAAGTAATACTAAGGTTAGAGTATGGTTCCTTGGGAGGTATTCTAATCATAGCCATTAGGGTTTGTCTGTTGATATGTAGTAGAACATTACCATCTACAGTCCTGATGCACCTATTTTGAGGTTCATATCTATTCATGCATTCAAGGACTAATTCAGTGTATTGTATAGCCATGGGAAAGGCTACAGCTTCAACCAGGTTACTTTCTACTATTTTCTACATCATAGGATTCATCACAAGATTTCTATCCCTTTCCTTTAAATCTTCCAAATCATATTGTACCAGAGAAGTGTCCCCAATTTTAGGCAAAGAACATATGAGACCAGGGCAATGCTCGTAATCAAGACAAGCAACTTTCATGGCTACAGGTGGGAGATTATAATGAAAAGAGAATGTTTTGAATTTTTATAAAATGCCGTAAATTCAAAAGGATCCTTCTTTCCAACCAATTAAAGGAAACAACTTACAGTAAGAGTGAAATTCATCTTAAATTTATCTGAAATCATTATGGATTTAAGCAATCGAATATCTTATATCACCTGTGTTGTTCTCTTTTGTATCACCTAGTATGCTTGTTTGCTAACTTTGAATTGTTCTCTCTTGATACAAATATTAACTAGATCGAATAATTAAATCAAAAAAATACATGCTAAACATGCTTGATAAGACATGTATTCTGACATATGCATTAATGGCAAGCATATTTTACATGCAATTTTGATGAGTAATGATTATCTGTAACCTCGTGAAAAATCAAATTTTCCACTTTATAGTGAGTTTCAGATATATTTTCCTCTAAATCTCCCATTAATTTTAACTTAGAAAAATTCTCAGGGTGAGATAAGAGTATAGACGTTGAACCATTGGACCATTGAACCATTGAACTTTTGAAAATATGGTTCAACTTTAGGTTTCAATGATATGAAATGAACCACACAGACCGACCAGTAGTCACATGATCTTTCTAGAAACTTTGGACTTTGAAACTTAGAACCATTGAACTCTTCAAACTTTAAGACATTGAACTGTTGAACTCTTCAAACTTTGAAGACATTGAACCGTTAAACTTTTGAACTTTGAAAAAGGGTTCAAGTTCAACCGTAAGGTTCAAAGACATAATTGAAATACAAAGGAAAAGTACATTTTGAGAAACATTGAACCATTGAACTTTGCTATGTAGGTTCAAGCTTTAGGTTTGAGTGGTAGGTTCAAGTGGTTTATTAATTTAGACAAGGAAACTGAGTGAACACGACTCTTTACAAAACATCAAGTATTAAATTATTGAACTGGTGAACTTTTGAATTTTTGAAATTTTGAACTCTGAAAAAGGGTTCAAGTTCAACTGGAAGGTTCAAAGTCATAATTAAAATACACAAAGGGACAAACAGTTCACTTTTGATAAATATTGAACCTATTGAACCATTGAACTTATTAAACTTGTTGAACTCTGAGAAAGGTTCAAGTTCAAAGTTTCAATTCTTTTAGATATTTCACACACAGGAAATGATAGGTAGTTGAACTTATTTTATGGAAAAATTCACAAAAAATTAAATAAGGGTGACTCAAAAACTAACTTTGGCTCTAACTGGGGACTGTATTTTATGGCAAAATATAGAGAACTCAGAAACTCTAGTTTCATAGACCGGGAAACTAAAATGGAAGAAAAGGAGAGACAAACCAAAAATGGGAAAGGAAAACACAAAATGTAACAAGAAAAGAAAAGGTTATGTATAAAATAGGGGATACCTATTTCAAAGTCGGTACAAATTGAGATCCTGTCCATTATAGGATAGGGGTAAAATAGCTCCATCTAGATATTCCAATTTAAAAGAATTAGGACCAAGTACCTGATGAATTTTGAAAGGTCCTTTCCAAAGTGAATCAAATTTACCATGTGCTCCTTTAGGTTCTCTCCTTCTATCCCATAACAATACTTCATCTCCTTCCATGAACTTTATGGGTCTAGTTTTCTAGTCAAAAATATTTTTAACCTTGGTTTGATGAAGAGTAATATGATCAACCAGTTCATTCCTCTCCTCTTCAATCTTAGTTAAATACATAACTCTTTTCTCTAAAGAGTCTTGAAAGTACTGATCTTCAATAACATTTTGTAATTTAGTTGTAGATAATTCTAGAGGTAATGATAGCTATGCTCCTATTCCATAAACCAGCTCAAATGGTGCCATTCATATTGCTCTTTTTGGGGTTACCCTATCATCCAAAAGTGCTTCATACAGTTTCTTATGCCAATCTCTGTGGCTATAACTCACCAATTTCTTCATGATGGCTATCAAATTTTTATTACTGGACTCTGCTTGTCCATTTCCTTGAGGGTAATAATCTAATGAGTGAGAAAGAGAGATACTATGCTCATAATAGAATGAAGTAAGCTCCATTGAAGAAAAACCTGTAGCATTATCTGCCATAACCTTCTAAGGAACACCAAAACATACCAGTATATTTTCTTTGAGAAAATCACATACCACTTCTGAAGTAGTTCTCTTCACAGGGATCGCTTCAATCCATTTCATAAAATAATTAGTTGCTATTAGAATGTGCATATGACCGGCACTTAAAGGAGGTGAAAGAGGCCCAATGAAGTCTAATACCCATTGTTTAAAAGGTTCTTCAATAATGACATGTCTTAGAGGTAATATTTCAAGTTGTGGTCTTCCTAAGAATAATTTGCATTTTTCACAGTTAGCTACCCATTTATATGCATCTTTAAACATACTCGGCCAATAATAACAATTTCTAAGGATTTTGAAAGTTGTGACCGATGAAGAGAAATTTCCACCATAGGCTTCATTATGAAAAACTTCCAATAGTTTGCATTGTTATTATTTGTCTACACATCTCAGAAAGGTTCCATCTAATCCCTTTTTGTACAAGACATCACCCCATATCACATATTTTGCTGATTTTAACTTCAGATTCCTTTTCTCCTTTGGGGATAAATGACTAGGATAGTCTCCATAAGTAAGATAGTATGCCACATTTAGGAACTAGGGATCTTGTAAGCTCACCAATAGGACAGTAGGGAGTTCTTCTTCTTCTTCTTCTTCTTCTTTACTTCTAACTATCAATTTACACAAACCTTGACCTCTAACTAATTTGGTTGGCTTAATCTCTAGATCGTATTCTTGAATTTTAGCAACCCATGTTGCTCTATTGTTCATCCCACCCTCTTGCTGAATTAGAATGCTTTTCATAGCCGAACTAGGAACAAATAGAACTGAATGAGAATGAAGTATATACTATCTAAATTGTTTAATAGCCTTGACTATATCAAAACCTTGTTTCTCAGCCAAAGAATATTTAAGTTTATGTTTCTTGAGAGGAACACTCATAAAGGCTATTGGGGCTTCTACATTTACTTTATTTTTTTGTAATAAGATGTCAGACATGGTATGTTCTGAAGCATAATAGTAAATAACAAAATATTTTTGGAAATTGAGATTTACCAAAGTAGGTGCTTGTGTAATTGCTTCCTTAATATCTTCAAATGCTTTTTTAGCAGCTTCATTCCATTTGAATTCTTGTTTTTCACTCATGATCCCCACAATATGTTTAATAATTTTAGCAAAATCAGGAATGAACCTTTTGAGATAATTAATCTGACCAAAGAAAGACTTAACACCAGTCCTATTAGAAGGAAGACTTAACTATTGTATTTCTCTGACTCTTTCTAGTTCAATTTTGATTCCACCTTTTGAAACTAGGTGTCCTAATAATTTCCCTTCTGTAACATAGAAAATTGACTTCTTAGGATTAAGAGATATCCCATGACTTAGGTATCTTTGTAAGATGGTCTCCAAATCCTTTAGATGATCTTCTCTTTTTCTAGAGAAAATAGTCAACTCATCAAGATAGATAACAATAATTCTATCTTTCAAATCTTTAAAGGATGAATCTATCACCCGTTGAAAAGTTGCACCAGCATTAATTAGACTGAAGGGCATATGGTGACACGCAAAAGTTCCTCAAGGTGTAGTGAAAGTAGTTTTATGTTGGTCAGTTGTAGCTACACTTATCTAATTATAACCTGAGAACCCATCTAACATGGAAATCATTTTTTACCCAGCAACAGTTTTCAAGATGTGATCCATCATAGGCAAGGGATAATTATCTTTTAAACTGGCTTGATTCAAATTCTTGAAGTCAATACAAATTCTTATTTCTCCATTCTTTTTGTGCACTAGAACAATGTTCACCACCCAGGTGGAGTGATGAATTGGATAAATAATCCTAGCCTTCAACATCTTGTCAATTTCTTTAAAGATAGCCTCAAAAACCTTTGGGTTGTAATTTCTTAGCTTCTGTCTATATGGAATTGTATTTTCTTTCAAAGGAATATGGTGTTGAAACTGTCCACATCTAAAATCTTTGAGGTCATCATAACACCAATCAAATACATCTTTATACTTAATCAGTAGATTAATTTATTTATTTTTCTCCTTTGGTGAACAACACTTACCAATGGAGATCCATTTTGGGTCAGTTTCACTTCCAATGTTGATTTTATCATAATCTTCTATTTTGTTAGCATTCTAGACAAGTTTGCCTTTAGTATATTCATCTTATCCAGTGAACAAATGTTCAAGAGAGACTAGTCTTTTATGAATTTTATTTTCTTTTAATTGAATTACATCATTTTTGGATTGATCCCTAGATCAGGAATGAATTCTTTACATTCTGTTTCTGAACCTTCAAAATAAGTCCCCAAGAACATATCAACATTCTCCAAAAAATTTCTAATCTGTTTATTATTCTCAAAAACTTGCCAATTTTCAGCATTATCCAAGACATTAGGATGATAGATTAGTTCTATTCTATATGAATCCTTTTCAAAATCAGGGTGTGGGAGAAGAAGAGAAGCTGATATTGCTAGAGAATCTGCTCGAGTGTTTTGGTCTCTAGGAATTGCCTCAATAGAAAAGGCATCAAAGCATTCTATTTCATCCCAAAATCTATTTTTGTAATGTCTTAATCTGTCATTTTTAACTGAGAAAATGCTTCTCACTTGTTTGAAAATTAATTCAGCATCTCCTTTTGCCTTATGTATTTTTATTCCCTTTCCTTAAGCTTCATTTAACCCAAGCAATAAAGCTTCATATTCTACAGTATTATTAGTATTTTAAAACTCTAGCTTGAAAGAGTAAGGAAAAGTTTCACCTTCAGGTGAGATCAACACAACTCCTACTCCTGAACCAGCGACATCACAAATGCCATCAAATTCCATGGTCCATAGATCATCTAAATGGAGAGATTTTGGGACAGATTCTTCCTTTGAATCTTTAAAGGAGAGAAAATAGTTTCCAAATTCACATTCTTTAAATAGAATATGAGACTTAGGATCATCAAAAGGATATATTATAAACTTGCATTTAGGTTCAGGTTCTAGTTTAAATTTCTACTTTCCCACTATAATTATAGCTTTTGACCAATCCAATTTAATTTTCCCTCCCAAATATTTGCAAAAAGTCCTGCTCAATAACATTCCATAACTAGCAGGGATATCTGCTACCAAGATAGTCAACTTCACCTTTTTATCAAGATAGGCTGCAAGAGCAACTCATGCATCTTTAATTTATTTGAGTAAAGAGATTTGTTTGCCATCCATGGAGTAACATCTACAAACTATTTTTATAAGGGTTAAGCCTAAGGCTTTGGTTATAGAAGAAGGCATTATATTATCAGAAGCACCTGAATCTATGATATAATTGCTGAGTTTATGACCATTTATGAACAAAGAAACATAAAATGGGTTGGGTTTCATATCACTCATATAAGGAGTATCATCAGATGAATTGAGGGTCATTTTAGAAGTATGAGTGGGTGATTCAGATGGAGAATTAAATAACTGGGCGATGGGAGACTCAGTATTAATGTTTAATTGACGTTCAGGTTCAACTTGTGTAGGACCATTTTTGACATATTTGACCAATTTATCAAGCTCTTTGGGTTTCAACCTGAGTTATTCAGTAAGGGATATCTAAATTTTTGTAGACTTAAAAAATTCTAAAATATCAAAAGAAGTATCACAATCATTTCTATGTAATAATTTATTTTCTTGTGTCTTAACATCAAAAGTTTTAGTAAAAGGTTCCTTACCTTTAACGGACATTTCTTGAGTATTAGAAATCTTTAGATTCTTTTGACTTCTAGTAAGCACAACACACAAAGGATCTTCAATAGTAACCAATATTTCACCTCCTCTTTATGAATCTAAATCATATTCAAGGAAGTGTATTCCAGAGTCACCAGGTCTCTCAGAGCTCCTTTCTTCTTCAATAATTTCCCCTAAGACATCTTGAGTAGCAGTCATTTGATTAGATCTAAGCATCTCAGGCCAAGAATTTCCATCATGATCAGTATTCAAATGAAAAATAGACATATTATTTCTTCTAGGAGGAGCTTTAATAGCCAATCTTGGTTGTGTTGATGTAAGTGATAATGTCTTACTAGCATTTGCTTGTTGATTTCTCCTGCCAATATCTTGATATGGTTGTTGGAATGAAGTACTAGATTTTGGTAATTATCTTTTAAGAGCAATCATATCATTGACTAATCTTTGAACTATAGGATCTGTAGAGGATGAAGGATTAGAATTAGGTACCTAAACTTCTTTCTTCCATTTTTTAGCCATAATAAGATCATCCTCTAACTCAACTCCCAATGATTGTGCATCTATTAAATTGACAATTATACTTCTTCTGAGATGAAAACCTATATCAAGAGGCATATAATTAATTAAAAAACATTTTTGGTTCTCAGTAGTTAGTCTTTTAGCAGTAGGAATATTGTGCATAATTCTATTGAATTTGGCTATAAATTCCCTCATGGGTTCATGTATCTCTTTCTTGAGCTAAGTCAATTGAGCAAGAAGGGAAAGTTCATCTTATGCACTTTTGAACCTATTTTCAAACATAGTTTTCATATCATTCCAATTTGTGAATGATGAATTAGTTAGATGATAAAACCATTGTGCTGCAATATTAGTTAGAGTTTGCACAAAAGCCATATGGGTACATCTTGATGTTGTATGCCTAACACACCACATGCCATTGCAAAGGCACTCAGATGTTCCTCTGGTGATTTTCTTCCATCTCCATTAAGTTTGGGTAAAATTTCCCTTGCATTTTTAGGCAAAGGATTCAGGTTTGACCCTAAATTTAAAGGTCATATGGTTGCACCCCAAGGTTGGGCCATTGGAAGAAAACTTATCGCAAAAGGAAAGATAGTACCAGAAAGAGTTAAGGCTTGACAGATAGAGGATGTAGAGGGTTTTGGAGGGCTAGGAGGTCTACTTCTAGATTCTCTAACACAGGTGGAAATATAAGCAAAATTTTGGTTTTGTAATGCTTGAAAAGTAGGATCCTCAATTCCTTCTCTTCTCAAAGACCTTGTGTACCTTAAGGAATCCAGCTTATGATATAATAATTATTAACTTCGATGCTGATCTTAATATTTTCACACTTCAGGGGGTTTATTTCCTTGCTACATTTTTTGCTTGTCTTCTTTTTTGCCTGAGTAACAACAATCTTATATTATCAGCCAATTCTTCTTCTTTTTCTAATATTCTACTTGCCAATCTATAATCATCACTATTCTGATGAGAATGCCAAGAAAGAGTATTTAATTGGCTAATTATATCTTCTTGTTCATCTTGAAAACCAAGATTAGGTTGTAAAATAAGAATTATATTTTCATGAGGAAGCACCATTGTTGCCTCATATTAAGGCAACCAAATCAATTCCATTCCCTATCACTAAAAAATTGTTGGCTAATAGATCTGTCCTTATATAAAGATGTTTTATTTTAACTTTGTACCCGTCTCTCAAGAACAAATAAGTTAAACAAAAAATGGGTGAACCATCAAGATTAGTTCCCCTCTGATTAAGGTACATCTCCCTTTAAAATTTTTAATGAATTTAAATATTCAGATACACTTTTAACTAGAAAGTGTTTAAAGGCAGACCAATATCCATACATAATTATGTTATGAATATGATATTTTATAACAACAATAGGTAATAGAGTACACAAATTCTATTTTGAATAACAATTAAATAGATAAACGTATATATTGTTGAGCTAGTAAAGAATAAAACACATTTAATGAATTTTCTAATGGAAGAGTAATCATTATATGAAAGAAGGTTTCACACAAAAAACCCAACTTCAAATACTCAAACACACAAATCTAAGTATGAAGTAATTAATTATCCTTTTCATTCACAAATGACAATGTTTTAGACAAACATCACATATATTACTAACAACAGTGGTTTAGTTCTCCAATTTTCTAAATCCTTTCTTTTCTCTATCTTTCTCTTGTCCCCATCTTTTTACAATCAAAAATATATATCATTGCCTTAACTCATCCATCTTTTAAAATAAACCAGAGTTAAAGTAACTTTGACCCATATGGGATTTAGATTTTACAAATTCAATAAAGATCAAGTTTTGAATAGAAAAGTAACTGAATAAAAGAAACTATGTAAGTAAAGTCATTGTTGAAGTGATGGGATAGGATCTCCAGATTTACTCTATTTAGTTGGGTAGACACGTTGAGATTTCCACTCCTAAATGCTGTAATGAACTCCTAAATTTTCAAAAGATTGGGAATGTTGACATGTTTTATCATTGCTTTCCAGATATTTTCTTCCCTCTAAAATTTTCCCATTTTTTTTAGGCGTTCTAGGAGAATGTCGATGCAGTGACAAAGCAGTGAATCTACCTTTGAAATATGAGAGAAGTTTTTAGTATAAGCTATCACTTTCTTTAATGATGTTGACCTTTTCCCTCAAGGACTGAATCATAGCATTGATGTATTTCTTTGTTTTTCCATTGTCTTTTATGTAATTGATATCAATGATCTGTAGATCATGCTGTAATGACTGAATGAATTCAGTTATTTCTTTGATCATTTTTATGATTTCCAATCGTCCTTGTCTAGATACTGAATTTCTCTAATCAACATTTTTCTTACTTGCATTATAATATATCTTCATCCAGTCATGTCAAGTTCTTTTTAAAAAAAAACTTTGTTATCCCATATTTTTGTACTTCATCAATCTAATTCATCACGCTCATCCATTTTCCTTCCTCTTTTATCCACAAAGCGTTCTAAGTCTTCAAATCTTCAATAGTGATGTGGTCATATCATATACATTCTTCAATTTATGAATGTATTCAATAATTTTTAGGATGATGCCATCCAACCAACTATCAAATACTCTGGTAATCATTTTGCCTCTATGTATCTTATCCATCATCCTTTGATTGACAAGAGGTTTTGGGTCAAAAGACAAGGGCATTTGGGTAATTGGTTTTGGATCTAGACTATGAATGGTGTCAATATATTCTGCCATTGACCACACCGTCTATTTTAACTCCCTTTTATCCTTTTCATCCTTCCCATTTTTCCTAACTATCCTTTTAGTAGACACTTCTAGATGATGCACATCAGTAGCACGTGATGCAGTCCCAAGGTCTACCTTTTCAACTATAAAATTCTGAACTATAGGATCTTGAATTTATTCATTGATTCTTGGTCGGGCTATCTCTACATTCCAGTTCCCTGTGTTTGGGTCAACATCTACTCTGGATGTTATTTTTAACTTTTTATATTTAAGATCTTTCCCTAAACGCTTGCTCACCATATCTTCCAAGGGTAAAGAAAATGAAACTACTTTCTTTTTATGACTGATCAAACTTTCTAGATATTTTTGTGTAGAAGCTGAGACTTCTCTATCAGGATTCAGTTGATCAGAAGGTACAATTGAAACAATCATTAATTCAATATAATTAAAAGGAACCACTGTCTGTTGATCTGTACTAACCTCCTCTACCATTGGTAAATTATATTCTTTATCACCTTTGACTTCTCCTGAATCCTCTTCAGAATTCAAATCCACAATCACTTTTTTAGAAATTTGATTCTTCTTATTGCTTTGAGTCCTTAACCTGGTGGCACAAGGAGGCAAGGTAGTTACAAGGGCCTTCTCAGATTCTTTGATGACAGGGTCCATTCCAAGTTTTGACTTGGAAGTACTTGCATCACAGATATCAATAGGCAAGTTAGATGAGCTTATTAGGAATGGAGATTCAATTATTGATGTACATTGTTGGGAGACTATGTTTTGAGCTCCTCTTAGTTTTTGCTCTCTCAACCATTTTTTAGTTCTCCTTGTCACTGGAAGGGTCTTGACCTCAATTCTATCTTCTTCACTTTTCTCCTTGTCAATTTCTAGAATAGGTGATTGTTTGATTTGCTCAAATTGTGGATCAGTCAACTATTCACCATTGTCAAAAATTCTAGATATGTCCATATTCAAATTGAGGGTAAGAATTTTCCCTAAGGAGAACCTGGACCATAGTCTTTTTCTGACTTCAAATTCATTTGAACAATCCTCCCAATAATCCTCCAATTGAGGAATATGTGACAACCCTGTTCCAAGATCCAAATTATCTCTGACAAAACCTTTGCTTTCAAATTGTAATCTAGCTATGAAGTACTAAAAATTGAATTTCTTAAGATCCAATTCTAAATTCAAAGCATCAAAAGTTAACTTGCATGAATAACGTCCAAGTTCAATAGTAAAAGATATACCAAATTTCTTTTTCATTGGGAATTTTTAATCTACATGTGCTAATTGTCTGCATACTTCTATTAACATAAATCGATCAAAAATGTACCTAGGTAACCTTAAAGGTTCACCGTCAAAACCCCCAAGTCTGATATAAGTGAACTTGGAAAATTGAATGAATAAACTACCATAAATGTTGATTAATTATATAGCTTCATCAGACAACCTTTTATTGATGTTGTTTGATAATTCAAAAGTCATCCTCCTAGTGAAAACATCATTGACTCTCCTGTAATCCTCATAGCAATTATGCATTTGCAACTGTGAGTAATATTCATAAATTTTACTATCTTCTGCCAAGGGTGCATGAAGTAACCCAACCCATTGTCTCGTAGAATCTAGGAAATAGAAGAGGTACAAAGACATATAAAATTCTCTATTTTCCAAACAATTACTTAAATCTTGATGCAAACATTCAGCTACAATTTATGCCCAAACCAAATATTTTTCTCCTTGGAGGATCACTCGTATGAAGTACATCCAGTCTTCCCAATAATATGCATGAGTAATGCCTTTCAATCTGTGTAGTAATACCATGATATCTTGTACTTTTGGAATCATATGATTTCTTGTTAATGGCCTAGGCAGTCTTGAACCTCCTTTTTAGAATTTTAAGAACCAATTCATAGCAATCATGCTCTTGTAAATTGTTTTCTTCATTAAAAAGTAACCATAGGAAGAAGTAATACTAAGGTTAGAGTATGGTTCCTTGGGAGGGATTCTCATCACAGACATTAGGGTTTGTCTGTTGATATGTAGTAGAACATTACCATCTATAGTCATGATGCACCTATTTTGAGGTTCATATCTATTCATGCATTCAAGGACTAATTTAGTGTATTGTATAGCCATGGGAAAGGCTACAGCTTCAACCAGACCACTTTCTACTATTTTCTACATCATAGGATTTCATCACAAGATTTCTAGCCCTTTCCTTTTGGACCAGAGAAGTGTCCCCAATTTCAGGTGGAAAACATATGAGACCAGGGCCATGCTCGTAATCAAGACAAGTGGATTTCATGGCTATAGGTTGGAGAATTTAATGAAAAGAGAATGTTTTGAATTTTTAAATAATGCCATAAATTCAAAAGGATCGTTATTTCCAACCAAGTAAAGGAAATAGCTTACTGTAAGAGTAAAACTCACCTTAAATTTATCTGAAATCATTATGGATTCAAGCAATTGAATATCTTATATCACCTATGTTTTTCTCTTTTGTATAAGCCAGTATGTTTGTTTGCTAAATTTGAATTTTTTTCTCTTGATACAGATATTACCCAGATCGAATTATTAAATTGAAACACTATGTGCTTAACATGCTTTATAAGACACACATTTTGACATATGCATTAATGGCAAGTGCATTTTATGCATGATTTTGATGAGTAATGATTATCTCTAACCTCATGAAAATTCAAAATTTTCTGCTTTATAGTGAGTTTTAGATATATTTTCCTCTAAATCTCTTGCTAATTTTAACTTAGAAAAATTCTCAGGGCAAGATAAGAGTATAGCTGTTGAACCATTAGACCATTGAACCATTGAAATTTTGAAAATATGGTTCAATTTTAGGGTTCAATGATATGAAATGAACCACACAGACTGACCAATAGTCACATGATCTTTTAGGAAACTTCAGACTTTGAAACTTAGAACCGTTAAACTCTTCGAACTTTAAGACATTGAACCATTGAACTCTTCAAACTTTGAAGACATTAAACTGTTAAACTTTTAAACTTTGAAAAAGAGTTTAAGTTCAACCGTAAGATTCAAAGACATAATTGAAATACAAAGGAACAATGCATTTTTAGAAGCATTGAACCATTGAACTTTGCTATGTAGGTTCAAGCAGTTTTTTAATTTATACAAGGAAATTGAGTGAACACGAATCTTTACAAAACATCAAGTATTAAATTCTTGAACTGGTGAACATTTGAACTGTTGAACTTTTGAACTCTAAAAAAGGTTCAAGATCAACCAGAAGGTTCAAAGTCATAATTAAAATACACAAAGGGACAAACATTTCACTTTTGATAAATATTGAACCTATTGAACCATTGAACTTATTAAACTTGTTAAACTCCGAGAAAGGTTCAAGTTCAAAGGTTCAATTCTTTTTGAAATTTCACACACAGGAAACGATAGGAGGTTGAAATAATTTTATGACAAAATTCATGAAAAATTAAATAAGGGTGACTCAAAAACTAACACATGCCTACATACAACTTTTTTTTTGTGTATTCTCATACTTCAAAGCCTCATGATCTGTAAATAATATAAACTCTTTAGGCACTAGATAATGCCTCCAATGTCTTAATTATTATACAATTGCATAAAATGAAACATCATACGTAGAATAATTTGTACTTATTCAATTTCTCACTAAAATATGCTATAGGCTTTCCTTCTTGACTCAACACAACATCAATTCCCATAAACAAAGCATCAAAATCAACCTCAAAAACTTTGTTAAAATATGGTAATGCTAAAATTGATATTTCTATAATCTTCTTCTTTAAAATTTTAACACTTTTTGTGACTACTCTAGTGCATGCAAATTCCTTCCCTCTCATGCGATTTGTTATTGGTGCCACAATACTACTAATTTTTTTAATAAACTTTATATAAAAAATTGCTAAACCATGGAAAATTCTTATCTCTACAATGTTTCTTAGAATAGGCTACTCAGTAATTGCCTTTATCTTTTATTCCTTTATTTTGACACTATCTGTTGAAGCTACAAATCCCAAAAATACCAAACTATTCTACATAAACTTGCACTTCTTCAAATTTGCATACAACTTCTCTTTTCTTAACAAATCCATTACCATTCTCAAATGTTGTAACTATTATTCTTTAGTCTTACTTAATATCAAAATATCATCAAAATAAATAACCAAAAACTTACCAATATATTCTTATAGCACTATATTCATCACCCTCATAAATGTGCTAGGTGTATTAGATAATCTGAATGGCATCATCATCTACTCATATAAGCCATCCCTAGTCTTGAATGTAGTTTTCCACTTATCACCTTCATGAAGTCAAATATGATAACAACCACTCCTTAGATCAATCTTGGTAAAATATTTTACTCTTGCAAGAACATCCATTATATCATCTAAATGAGGTATAGAAAACCTATACTTTATTATAATTTTATTAATTTATCTACTATCCCCACACATTCTCCATCCTTCATCTATATTTGGAGTTAGCAACATTGGTGTTTCACATGGACTCATACTCTCCCTTATCACTTTTTTTCTTAGCAATTCAGTAACCTATTTATTTAATTTTGTATGTTTTATTGGACTCATCTTATAATTTATTTGATTGGGTAGAGTTGATCCTAGAATCAAACACATGTGATGTTGAATATTTTTCTTTAGTGGTAAACCATCTGGTAACTCATTAGGCATAACATCTACATATTATTTCAACACTCTTGTTTCTTATGTTGGTATTGGCACCATTTTTGCTACTAGTGCATAAGAACAACTTGATACCTTCATATCTTGGATAAATTATTTAGTACAGAGCATGCTTTCTATTTTCTCTTTCTCTTTAAGAGGTAACAAAACCACCTTTGTACCACCTTTCCAAAAAGTGTATGTGTTCTTTGCTCCATCATGAACTACTTTTTTGTCAAATTGCCATGACCTCCCCAATAACTCATGACAATCATCCATTAGAATAACATCACACCATATTTCATCATTATAGGTTTTTCTTATAAGGAACTTGATTAAGCAACTTTTATCTACTGTAACCTCATTCCTTTTCTTAAACCATGAAATCTAACAAGAGTTAATATGTTTTTCAAATTGTAGATTTAGTTTCTCAATCATTTCTTTAGAAACCATATTTTCACAACTACCACCATCTATAATTACTTTGCATACCTTTCCACTTGAAGTACATCTTGTTCAAAAATATTTGATCATAGCCATGCATCACCACCTTCTTTATTATGTATTTGATCCTTCCTTGGAGTGATCATGGTTCTTCTCATCATGAGATTCTCTTCAAGATCAGTTGGTACAACTTCAATATTTTTTCTCTTCTATTTCAATCTCAACTAGATTTACTCTTGGCTGATCTTCTTACCTCCTTTCTTGATCTTGATAGTTCAGACACTCAAATGATATGTGTCCTTCTTATCCACATCTATAATAGAGATAAGATCTGTGTTGATTCAAAAATCATCCTCTAGCACCACTGTAACCTCATCCTCTTTGAAATCCTCTTCTTCTTTATTGGTATTAAAACCCTTACCTATTATCATCTTGCCTTTCTACACCATGTAATGATTCACCTTTATTGGCATTAAATCCACCTCTAGTGGTATTAAACCTACCTCATCCCCTTATTGGAGGGGATCTACCTCTTCTTAGACTAGTATATGTCCTTCTAAAATTTTGTCTATTTTGTTTTTCTTCTGCCTTCAAGGCTAATTGATAAGCCTCCTCCATGTTACGTATTCTATGCATGCTTAATTCCTTTTGAATAGAAAATTTCAAACCATTTACATACCTTTCAGCCATCTGCTCTTCTATTTCATCATGCTCCATTCATATATAAAGCTTGTAAAATTCATCTGTATACTCTTATATACTATGATATTTTTGCCTTAAATTTTGAAATATTCTCTATAGGGTTTGTGCATAATCCATAGGAAGAAATTTCACTTTTTGATTTTTCTCCATCTTTTTCCATGAATTAATCTTATCTTTACCTTTTCTCTGTCTCTCTTTCTATAGGTGATCCCACCAAATCATTGCTTGACCTTTCAATTTTGTGCATGTAAACTTTACCTTCTTATCTTCTCTCATAGTCTTCCACTTGAAAAACTTCTCCATGTTATTCATCCAATCTATCAACTTCTCTAGTTTTAAATTACCTCCATAATCTAGAACATCAACCTTGATTCCTTTATTTCTTCCTTATAAATCCAAAATTATCCTCTCTTCCATCAATGGTGGTTGCTCTTGTTATTCTTCTTCTTATTGAATTTCTTCATCAAGATCTGTGCCTTCCTCATCACCAACTTATCTTCTCTGTTGATTGGTGATAATCTCTATTAATTGTTGAACTTGCCTCTACAGTTCTTGTATAGTTTGGTTCATCTACGTAACACCTCCTCATCCTCTCACCATTATTTACTCTTCCAAGATTCAAATGTGCTCTGATACCAGATAATGAACCTAAAAACTATCAAGAACAAGAAAATTACCAATAGACCAAGATCTTGAAACAATACTCAAAATTGATTCATATTGAATGCTTTAAATAATTACAACCCAAACCATGCTTAAATAAGTCTCAAATTGGATTTAGATTTGACATACAAAAATTCTAAAAAAACTAACGTTTAATATAAAATTTCTATTTTTAGAAACTTCCATTTTTAGTAAGTCACGTATGCAAAAACGTGCAGCTCTAAAAATATCTTAAAATATTCTAAACACTAAAATTATCCTATAGGATGAAATTCAATTGAAGTTGACTTTTAGTTTTAAAAATATATAATTTCTAAAATTAGAAAAATCTTGAAAAAAATTATTAAACTAAATTTTTAGACCCTATTTTTTCTGCATCAAGTGGGTTTATATTTCTGTCATGCCTTTGGAAGAGTTCATTAAAAGTAGAGATACACTATCAATATTGTGAAATTTATGGTTTTATTTAATATAATGTCAATATTTTGAGCTTTTGTGGATTTTTTAAATCACTTTTATCTAAGATCGATTGTTAAGATTACACCTTCCAAAAAGGATGGGCCTCTCAAATCTTAATGTAATGGTCACTTCAAACAAGATAAATAAATTGATTTGTTCAGCACACAAATTATACTACTTGCATTCACCTTAAATAGTCAGTTAAGTCTTAGAAAAAAAATACACCTATTTGTAAGATATTTAGCAGATAATTTTTTCCATCTCACAAGCATTCCTTTACTTAATTATTTAATAAAGCATTATAAAGGCCTTCACCCGAGTACAAAATAAATGAAAATTTTCTTAGATAGAAGTTGTGGCCCAATGAAACTAAACAAAACCCACTACATAGACAAATCAAAAGAAAACAACATTTAAATATCGAGTTTCAAAAGGCTATAAAAAACCAAAATCCATGCAAGGATAGTTACTAGTAGCCCAAAACACACACTAGATAATAAAAATATAGCCTTAAAATTTAATCTCTACAAAAGTTCTTGAGAGAGGTGTTTGAAGGAAGGAAATAAACCAAAAAATCTTGTCAGATCTACCACTATGATAACCACTAGATTGTTCTCACTAATGGGCATGTAGATGCCTGGAGCATACTCCAAAATATTATCTTAAGAAGCATTTGTGCCATATAAAACTTGTTTTTTCATAACAACCCACTTCAAAGGGGTCATATTAAAAAATAAATAATTAATTGAATCCCATAAATCATACCCTTTGTCCCAAAAAGAGGGTGCTTCATCGTTTAGAAAAGCAGGAATAAGGGTAGAACAAGAAGCAACCAAGTTGAGATGGAGTGGAATAAACTAAAAATAAACCACAACATGTGTAGATAGACTCTCCGTTCCACTAGTTACCCCACATCCATGGCCTTATTATCACCTTCAACTAAATTATCCATTTTAACTTTCAAATCCTCTAAGTCATTATCAAATGAATTTAGCAAACCAATTGATTAAGGATGGTTTTGGAGGTGTGCTTTCTCCTACACTCTAAATTATGTTAAATGAAACATCTCATATCTATATTTTGATTTTATAAGTAATTCTAATGATTAGTTATTGTTTCAAGGAAAATGAATTTAGAAGAATGACAAGCTAACTAGCTATAGGAATTCATGAATGTAAACATTAGGAAATTGAAAAATTAGAGAAATTGTTGCTTTTTGAATGAAGAAAAATATTTCACACTTTTCATTGAAAAGAAATTGTCATTTTACATATTATTTCCACCTCATTGTTTGCTTCTAAATTACTAAATCTATAGGAACATGAAGTACCTCAAAAAAATTCTTCATTGTTACGAAAATTATTTTATCAAACATGCCTAGAGGACATGGCTAAAACTACAAAGTTTTATTCATAGAAATATAAAAGATTTTTAATGTAAGGAGGGCCTTCTAAAAACCATGACTAAAATATTTTTAGGATCAATGACCAATTTTGATAGGATTTTCATTACAATAGGTACATCATATAAAAACCTATTCTCAATAATATTCTTATAAATCAAAAACAATTAATTTATAAGATGATATAAATGAAATTGAGGCCACCAAATATTAACATCTCTTCAATAAGGCAACAAACCCATAATCCATCCTATCATAAGCCATCCTATCAAAAAAAAAGAATCCATGTCGAAATTTTTTTATCGTAAAAAAAAGTAAAACATTTCATTAGTCAATTAAAAAATAAGGGAAAAAATTTAAAATGGATAGAAGGGCCAATAAGAAAAGAATTTAAGATAATACACTGAACTATGCTAAGTACGACAAAGACTTTAAAAAAACTCAAAGTTTACATCTTACATTTAAATTATAGTTGAATTCCTTCATAATGTCCAATTCTTGAGCCATGGAAAAAAAACTTGAGAATATCATCAACCTTTTTGAAGTATTTCTCTTTCCAACTCATTCTTATTACAATTAATGTCATTGTGACTCCAAAACTTGCTCCATATGAAAATCCCACTGCTATCTTATACCATGATTAGTTTGTGCTCTTCTTTTCTTTCTTGATTGAAACAACAGGAGGAGGAGTAAATTGAGGCCAAGAACACTTCTTTGGTAAGGGACATCCTCATAAATCTAGATTATTTGAATAAGAGGATTCTCCAAATGTGTTGGCTATATGTCGTCCTTGTGGTATGTTGCCTGAAAAGTTATTGTTGGATAAATTTAAGGAACCCAAATAATTTAAAGATTCAAGCGATAAATTTAGGGAACCCAAATAATCTAAAGATTCAAGCTCATCAGGGATTCATCCTAAAAATTTATTTGAATAAAGATCTAATGACTTAAATGGACTGATTTATCCTAAACTATTTGGAATACTATAGTTGAAATTGCTCATTAAGAGAATGAGAAGCCTCAACCCCTTCAAATTTCCAAAATCAATAGGAACTTCCCTCTCTATTTTGTTGTTTGAGAGATATATGGATGTCAAGGTGGAAAGAATATATGGGTAGTGCAAATCTATTCCTTTGGAAGTCATTTCTAATCCATCTTGATATACTGTAGGTTGGACAATGGACAACACAACCATTTTGGTGTGTTATCGCCATCGCTTGCAAACGTAGAATGCTGCATGGAATGAAACCTTAGATATGATTGGAAGAAAGTAGGAAGATCTGGAGGTCCATTAGTTGGCCAATCTCTGGAGGGATAGTGCCTATAAAATTGTTATCCTTCATCACCAACACTCATAGCCGTGAAAGATTTCCAACTGATGTTGGTATTTCACCTTGTAATAAGTTATGCCCAGTATCAAGAACCTGTAAATTTGAACAATTTGATATCTTGGGAGGGAATGGTCTTGTCAGCTTATTATTATGAACAACTAATGAAAAAAGATGGCTTAGCTTACTGAACTTGTGCAGTAAGTGTTAACTCTACTTATTCCCAGCTATCTCCGCTTCTTAGTTTTGGTTAACTCTGCTGCACGTGAATAATGGATGATCTAAGATCTAACTTTTGCATGCTTTAATAACGAATGCTCTGGGATGATCTAACTGTTGCATGTGTGTGAGTTAAGCTAACAAAGGAGGTTTACTTATTGTAAGATTTACGCATCTTTTATGTTAATGAAAAATTTTAGTTGGTTTTTCTTTCCAAGAAGTTGCGTTGTTTTCTTTTTTTCTTCTTTGTTTTCAATCTGCAAGTTTTCAACCTAATACTGCTTTTTCAGCGAGATCTATAATTTATTTTGTAGATTCCATTGCAATTTTACATGGTATCAGAGCTTGGTTGCCAGAAAGAAGAAGTACATTATTTTTTTTGTAGATATAGAAGATCAAAGCTGAAAAATGGAATGTTCACCCTCTGCCATTCTCACACCATACAACTATTTTGATTGGAAGCCAAAGATTCTACTTCAGCTCAAAAGTAGAGGCCTCTATTAGATAGTTATGAATACAGAGGTTGAACCCAATCCAACAGTTGAAAAATCTAAATACTTCAACCGCATGGATGAAGCATTTGGTTTGCTATGATTATCAATCTCTCCAGAATTGTTGTTTCATGTTGAGGCATGTACAACTTCAAAACAAGTTTGGAATACATTGGAGACTCTTTTTGGAAAGCAAGATGAAATGCGGGGTCATATCCTTTAAAATGAGCTCAACTCATTAGATCCAAGGAATTTTGATAATATTCAAGATTTCTTCACAAAGTTCAAGTCCTTATTGCTTCAGCTTAAAGGATCTGGTATTGACAAATCCAAGGAAGAAAGCAAATTAATCCTTGCTATTCTATCAAAGTTGGGTCTAGAATATGCAGTATTTGTCTCTACTTTCCACATAGTTAGGCTCACAACAGGAGCAACTTGGAAGATGCCCACACTGGATACCTTCATTGAGTCTCTAGTACATGAGCAGAATAAGCTTATAAAGATGGGCACATTGAAGAATTCCAAAGCTCATGCACTTGTTGTGCATGCAATTGGGAACCAAATCCAACCAACAATTCAAAGGCAAAGGGAAAAAGGATTCATATCCAAGAAAGGAAGGCAATCCCAAGCCTCTAGATGGATCTACTGGCTCAAAAGAAAAGAAAGACAAAAAGGGCCAATCAAAGTGCAACTATTGCAATCGTGGGTACCATCAAGAATCATCATGCATGAAGAAGACCATTGATCTCATGGCTTAGACACTTCAACAACATAATCTTGGTAGCCTTATCCCTGAGAGTACCAAGAAGAAGCAGGAAGAAAAAGCACCTGAAACAAGAGACAATGCTCATGCATTGATTGCTATTCATTCTTCTTCAGATGCATGGATCATAGACTTTGGAGCTTCACAACACATGGCAGCCACAAAAGATGCTCTTTCTTCTTTGAAACCATATTTTGGTTCTCCTACTCTCATGGGAGACAGTTCTCTTGTATAAGCGATTGGAATAGGGAGGGTAGAGGTTGGAATTGGAAGTTTTGAGAATGTCTTACATATTCCAAAGCTTTCTATTAAGCTTCTTTCTATGTATCAAATGACACATACCGGAACCAGTAGGAGAGTTGAATTCACCCCTGATTTGGTGACCATATTTGACATGCAAGACAACTCCAAAATTGCTGTTGGTAAGGCAAATCATCAATCTCATCTGTACACTTTTTCTGATTTTGTTGTTGAATTAGATTCTACTTTACTTCTAACACACACAAATGATGAAATTAGAATTTGGCATGAAAGATTTGGTCATTTAAATTTTAGATACATGCAACAACTTAACAAATAGGGAATGGTTAAAGGCTTGCCAGCCATAGACTTTTCTAATGGAATTTGTGAAGGATGCACTCTTAGAAAGCATCCACAAGAAAAGTTTCCAAAGGGGAATGCATGGAGAGCCTCTTTTCCTTTAGAGCTTGTTCATAGTGATCTTATGGGTCCATTTCCTGAACCTTCCATGAGCAAAGCCAGATATGTGCTGACATTCATTGATGATTTCACAAGATACACATGGATGTATTTTCTCAAATTCAAATCTGAGCTGTTTGAGAATCTCAGGATTTTCAAAGCCCATGCAGAGAAGTAGTTTGGGAAAATGATCAAGATCCTCCTCACAGATAATGGAGGGGACTATGTCAACAATGATGTCCAACATCTTTGTGATGAAGCAGGAATACAATTGTAGAACACAATTCCATACACTCCACAGCAAAATGGGGTAGCTGAGAGGAAGAACCAATCTTTGAAAGAGATGGCCAGCTGCATATTGCATGCTAGGTCCCTTCCCTCTAAATTGTGGGCTGCAGCAATCAACTATGCTTCATACATACAAAATAGATCTTTTCACAAATTTGTCATAGGACAAACACCTTTTGAAGCATGGAGAGACATGCAACCAGAAGTCACACATTTCCACATCTTTGGATCTCGTGCTTGGGCACACATTCCTACAAATAAGAGGAAGGCTTTGGAGCTTCAAAGCAAAGAATGCATCTTTGTTGGATATCCAGATGGTGTAAAGGGATATAGACTACTAGATTTTTCCACAGAAACACTCTTCATTGAGAGGAGTGTCTACTTTGATGAAAGTATTCCACATGCATCTCAGGAACAACATGTCACCACCTCTATGCTTCCTCCTCTTACAGATTTCAGAGATACATACAATCATTCTGATCTTATTTCAGATATTTTTGAATCTAATTTAGAGGAACATGAGTATGCATATGTTGATCCACAACCAATCCTTGATTTGGATTCTAGTGATGATTCAGTATCCCATGTGGAAAATCAAAGAACACAGAGCTTAGCTGATATATATGAAGTCCCTCATGCACTCTCAACTACTGAGCCCATCATGTGGATTCATGCCTATGTGGTTCTAGCATCTGACCCTCAGACTTATGTAGAAGCTATAGGGTATCTGCTTTGGGAAGCAGCCATGGATGAGGAGTACAACTCCCTCATTACAAACCAAACTTAGGATTTGGTTCCACTTCCTTCCAATCGCAAGCTTGTTAGATGTAAATGGGTCTATAGGACAAAGAAATCAGTAGATGGACATGTGAGCAGATACAAAGCATGGTTGGTCACCAAAGGTTTTCAACAAGTTCATGGCATTGACTATGATGAGACCTTTGCTCCAGTGGAAAAAATGGACTCCATTCGATTGGCTCTTGCCATTGTAGCATCAAAGAAGGTGGGAGGTTCATCACATGGATGTGAAGAATGCATTTCTTCACGGTGATCTTGAGGAGGAGATCTACATGGAGCAACCACAAGGGTATATATAGAATTCCTCATTGGTATGTAGACTCAAGAAGTCACTCTATGGCCTCAAGCAGGCATCTAGAGCTTGGTATTCTAAAATGGATTCTTATCTTCTGTCTCAAAATTTCATACGATGCAAATCTGATCCAAATGTTTATATACTAAGAACATCTGATTATTTGTTGCTCATAGTACTCTATGTAGATGATCTACTAATAACAGGGGATTCACCCACTGCCATTGTTGCAATTAAAACTATTTTGCATGATAGATTTTCTATGACAGATATCGGTCTCCTACATTTTTTTCTTGGCCTTGAAATCAGCCAGAATCAATCAGGGATCACAGTTGCTCAATCCAAGCATGCACGAGATCTCTTGGTTCGGTTTCACATGACTAACTGCAAGTCAACTGTCACTCCTTTCCTATTAGGGGTCAAGCTTGAAGATGGCAAGGATACACCATTGGTTGATTGCACACACTACCGTCAACTTGTGGGGAGTCTTCTTTATCTCACTCGCACTTGTCTAGATGTCTCATATGCAGTGGGGGTTGTTTCTAGATACATGCAAGATCTGCATGAGCTACATTGGAAGGCTGCCAAGCGTATACTTCGCTATGTCTAGGGAACCATTTGCTATGGGATTCATTATTCAGTAAATTGTGTTTTGGATCTCATTGGCTACACTGATTCTGACTGGGCTAGTGATAACATTGATCTCAAGTCCACTTCAGGGTATGTTCTTAGTTTGGGATCAGGGCCCATTTGTTGGTCAAGTAAGAAGCAATCTACCATTGCTTTATCATCAACAGAGGCTGAATATAGAGGTGTAGTCAACGTTACCATTCAACTCATTTGGATGCAACACTTCCTAACTGAGCTTGGTATCCTCTTTCATCATCCGACTGTCATTTGGTGTGACAATCAGAGTACACTGAAGGTTTGTAGAGATCTCATACAACGGCAACGGACCAAACACATCGAGATCCACATGCACTTCATCCATGAATTGATACATGATGGAGTCATCGACTTGCAATACTGTGCCACTTTTGAACAGATTGCCGACATCTTCACGAAGACATTTACTGAGCAAAAGTTTCATTTTCTACGAGACCTTCTTGGTGTGAAGAACACTGCAACACAGTAGCTACCATGCACACTTAGTGTACTTTTGAGGGGGGGTTTTATTCCCACAGGGTTTTCCCTCTTTCCTCCTTTTTTTTTTTTGTCTCCTTAGTTAGACTTAAGGGGGGCGGGGGGGGGGGGGGGGGGGGGGGGGGGGGGTGTTAGCGCTACTTATTCCTAGTTATCTCCGCTGCTTAGTTCTGGTTAACTCTGCGACGAATGAATAATGGATGATCTCAGATATAACTGTTGCATGCTTGAATAATGAATGCTTTGGGATGATCTAACTGTTGCATGTGCGTGAGTTAAGCTAACAAAGGAGGTTTACTTATTGTAAGATTCACTCATCTTTTATGTCAATGAAAAATTTTAGTTGGTTTTTCTTTCCAAGAAGTTGCGCTGTTTTCTTTTTTTCTTCTCTGTTTTCAATCTGCAAGTTTTCAACCTAATAATGCTTTTCCAGCGAGATCTATAATTTATTTTGCAGATTCCACTGCAATTTTATAGTAAGCCTCCATCCAAACTATTATTTCTTAGATTTAGGACATGAAGGGAAGAGCATTTGGACAAGCTTGCAGGTATGATTCCTGTCAACCTATTATTTCCCAAATTTAGGACTTGAAGGAAAGATCATTCGGACAAGCTTGCAGGGATGATTCCGCTTAAATTGTTGTTTTCAAGATTTAATAGCACAAGTCCAGCTGATAAACTGTCTAAACTTGGTGGAATATTACCATTGAACAAACTGTCATTGAGCAGCAAATATTATAGATAGGGAGACCATATTGATAGCATATGCCCACTCAATAAATTTCTAGACACGTCAAGAATTATTAATCGCATCCACGTTGCCGCAACTGTAACTAGGTTACCTTGAAGATGATTTGTTGAAATATTTACATAATGCAGATTAGCACTGACATGCCATAGCCAAGAGGAAATTTGTCAAAAAACACTGTTGTTAATTAATTTCAATGTCCGAAGTGAGAATTGTGTTGAAATCTAGGTGGAATTTGGCCATCAATCTTACATGATTCTAATTCTAATGTGGATAACTGGAAGGATGGAATCCAAGTTGCGCTAATATTTAGTAAGAGAGACAAACTCCATATATTTGTAAGGTTGTGAAAGAAATTCTCTGAAATGGATTGATGGTGGAAAGGATAAGAAACGTGAGAGGAAAAAGAATGGACGAACAGGAATAGGTATGCTTCCATTGAGTTTATTGTGACTGAGCTCAAGTATAGTAAGGGTGGTAAGATGACAAATGGAAGAGGGTATCATCCCACTCAATCCACTGTTAAAAATACGCAGGGATTGAAGATGAGAGAGATTTCCGAGACAGGGAGGAAGTGTTGTCGAACCTGTTACTCCGAATATGCTCAGGCTCGTGAGAAAAGTAAGATTGCATAAGCTGTCGGATATCACACCTGCAAAGTTATGATTAGGAAATATATCAAGAGTGACCACATGATTGGTGTGATTATCGCAGGATATGAAAGCCCAAGTGCATCAGTCGCTTCCATTCCTCCACGAACTGAGATAGCCATCAGAGTCATTGAAGGCTGCGTTGAAGGAAAGAAGAGCTTGGGATTCATGCGGATTGATGACTTGGACATTAAGTTTACAACACTAACCTATAACTATTGTTTCTCAGGCCCTGTTTCTTCTTGTCAAAGGCCCACTATACATAAGGTTAAGCTCACCTAGGATTTTGTCTCTGTTAATAAGTTATTTTTATACATAAGGACAAGCTCTCATATGCAGGGTTATAGCACTAAGAATTTGACAAAGAGAGCTATTTAACATGGTAGAACAGTGTGTATAGGAGCCTCTATAGTATTTTCCAAGCTTTAAAGTCTTGATCTCTATTTTTAATTATATGTTTTTATTCATCATTTCATGTGTATTTATGCTTGTAAGTGCCAAAATGTAATCTATTCTTGTTTATAAAGTGTGTAGATGGATGACGCTTCATAATTATTTGTGATGGGGTCATCATCTATGTGTGCTTTTAAGTACATTTAAAGTGTTGCTCTTATCATATTTCATGTGTTTGTGCAAACTTCCACTTTGTAAGAGTTTGTGAATCCATGTTGGTTGTACTCCCATTGTACTATATAGTGTATATTTATTATTGTTGACTTCTTCATTCAAAATGTTCATTAAGCTTATTAAATATTGTCATTAATCTCTTTCATAGAATTTGCAACTGAAATTAAATTTTTTGCATACAATCTCCATAGACTTGATATTGTAGGATTCAAAAATATTATTGCTAACCTTTAAAATTTGAAACAAGGATGTTTTGTTTCTTTTAAAGTTTTCAAAAGGTAATGTATCTATTACATTTTCTCTATCTCATCTACTACATAGAAAAGTTCGATTAGCTTGTCCTTGAATCTCCACATGAGGCATTTCTATATTATATATATTGTTTCCAAATGAATTGGTATGTTATGTTTATATAATTCGAAAAGATAATCTCTACTTTGGAATGTTACACTATCTAGAGAAAATGTAATGTCTTCTCATATGAACATTTCCTTTGCTGGAGGCTTGTAATATATACTTTCAATATAGGGTGTCAATTTCATCAACAGTGGTTTCCCTAATTATTTTGTGACTACTATGTTACGTTACCAATTACATAGATTACCCTTCCCATTAGCACACCATTGTACTCTCATGGTGATCTTTACAGATATTTCTTTAAGTAGTTCATTGGTAAGGTTAGTGTTGTAAAGCATATTCTTAAATTATTTGAATGAAAGTTGTTGTTTCTTAATAACTAATACTATGAATGTTAACTAATCTAGATTTAACATGGATAAGTGGAAATCAGATGATTGCCTCAAACAACTTTATGCTGAGATCGAACAAATGATATACATTTTCAGCTACTACACTCGAAGGTGAATTTGAGTTGTATTATTATTTTTTTGATGCTAGTATATTGTGACATGTATTGTGTTAGGTGAAAGAAGACGATCAAAAGTCCTCATTGCATGTAATTACTCAATTTAGACATTCCCCTCTACCCGTTAGAGATCAAACGAGGAAGCTATATGGAGCATCAACCATTAGGAATGGTATTCCCACTATTATGAGACAACCATCCCCTACCCACTAACAACCAGGGGTGCAAACCTAGTGTGAGATAGACTCTTTACCAAATAAAGATGCATACAAGGGGATAACATAGGTAATTTTATTAATGGTCTGTGTATTTTCAATGCCTAATTTAATATTCTTGCCATATATGTAAAATTCTCAATATTTACAAAATTTACATCTATATTCTTATTTGTTACATCTTTTTTAATACTACAAGAGGAGGGGGTGGAGCAAACCAAAGGTGAATAGGGTGTCCTTGAAGTGCCCAATGATTGTTTCTCAATATATGTATGGGAACCTTTGGCTTCCCTTAATGTTTGATTTCTCCTCATGTTAAATAATGTTTCTTTCATCCCTCTTACAACAATCAAAATAAGAATACTTTTGACACACCATAAATTTATCTATGTTGTTTATATTTTGTGTTGTAGTTAGAAGGGTTGGAGTGGATCCACATGGACATGGGTGATAGTCACCTACATAATCACTTCATCCCTACAAATGTGCATATTTTTTGTACTCTCTCTTTCATTTGTCATGCCCATACATGTTTGTTGTTTCATATATGTTGGGTATCACATATATATGTTGACCTATGTGTTAGGAGGATGTAGATTCATATAACCTCGATGACAACAACAATGAGGATGTTGATGATGATGATGATGATGATGATGATTGGATTCTAGATGCTTCACAATCTAAAATGGAGGAGGAACTAAATGCTTTAAGAACATTTGATTGTCTTTGATGATGTTATCTTATGTTTATTGATTTATGCTTTTAACATTTTATTGTGTTTGATGATGTTATATTTTTTTTATTGATTTATGATTTTAAAATCACATCTCTTCCTTTTTTAATAACAGTGTGTAGGTGAGTACAGTTTCAAGGATTGGGGTATTATGAGGCATAATGTGCATATTTTATTTTTGAGGCCATGTGACACATTTAGAGATAATGGTGGCTATCTATTTTGGTCATGAGGTAGAATTAACACTCACTTTTGTAGGATTCATGGTTGGCAATACATTTCAAGGTGGCCCCCTATGCATGCCATAAGTGGGAAATGTAAGTTGAAGGGAAGAGAAATCACAGGAGGCCAATATAATGACTCTTGAAAAACTAGAGTATCAACAAGAGAGACAGGTTGGAAAGATCATGGTTGGCTAGGGAGAATTTATCTGAATTATGTTATCATAGTAAGATAGCTTTGAAGTCTATAAATTATGAGATGGGTGCATATTATTCAAGTGAAAACTTAGCACAAAGAAGGGAATCCTACATTCAGTAAAGAGAATATTATCGACAAATGGAGTGAGAAAGAGAATGGGTGGAGCAACAACAAGTGAATACAACAATGGACCTCAGGTTAAATACATTTTGTTCATTAGTTTTCATGAAGTTAAGGTTAAGTTCAATTTAGCTTACTCAACATTAACATTGATTTTCTACAACAATCACTATTTTGATTATAGAGAGAACCATGAATCCCATTCTAGTGATGACGATCACATTCCTTTGAGAAAAATGTATTTAGGGAATGGTAGATATGTTTTTCTGGGGGAGGAGTAATAAATGAAAGTACGTATGACAAGTTTCCTCATAAGTTTATATTATATTTCTTATGATGACTACATATTATATGCACTCTTCTTTATTCGTGTTACCTTTATTTCAACCCTGTCATTAAATATTTTGATAGTGTTGTATATTGTTATTACATATAGGCTTTTGTTGGAATGTTTAGGAGATATGATAGTTAATTCTTATTTATGAAAACTAACATGTTTATTCTTCATGTTGGTGTCTTATTCTTTCTTTTTGTCAAGATTTGAAACTGCACATTTTCAAATGCAGGTGTCTAAAGTGACATATGCATATATGTGCACTCATGTAGTTGATCGTTTCCACGAGTTTGTCCATTTTGAGAGGCCTAATGGTTAGGGCATGAACGTTGATATTGTCTTGCACCTACTGCCTTGGACATTATTATTTATATACATACATTTTGGCATAATATGTATGGCATGTATGATGTGTTGTCAAACATATTATTTGGACAAGAGATTTCAATACAAGTGTTTCATTTTTGGTTTGTGTTGGATATGTAGTTTTTAATTTATGTGCAACTTATGTAATGGTTTGGTGGTTAATTTTCATTTATTGATGTGTTGCATAATGATGGATGGTTTAATGATGCAATGTTTTCCCCATGTACTCATAATATATTTTTATGTGTATGGTATGTGATGTTTTTGATAGGAAATCTATCATATCCACATGTATACCTTATTCTCCTTTAATTCTTTCACATGTTGATGAAAAACTATACATGGTTGCATGTCTCTATATCTCTATAAAAGTAATTGTGGTGGGAAAGAGTGAAATATAAGATTTTCATGCATGGTTTATCTCTCTAACATTCCTTTGCCTCATATCATGTGTTTGTCTATTTAGGAAATTGACACAACTATCGATGTCTATGGGCCATGGTTCAAGGTAGGGGAGGAGGAGAGAGAAGGAATGGGGCAACATTCCAATACATCATAATGACCATGCCATATGTAAATAATGATGGTATTATTTATTGGTTTTGGGTGTTTCAAAGTAATTTGCAAATTTTTCATTAACCTTTGTAACATGCAGTAATACCCAATTCACTTGCCCACTTTTTTCATTTGTCAATATTTGGCTAATATAATGATTTCATTGATTTCAATTAAGTTAGAAAACTATGTGTGTGTATAGAAATTATTTGTAATATAAAAAAAATTGATGTTATTATCTTTTGCGTATTATCATGGATCCTCATTTATGTCTATCTTTTTTTTAGCTTATCAATGTTGAATATATTGAATGCTATCATTGACTTTCACGTGTATTTTTTTGTAGATGAAGTCCCAAATCTTGAAGATATCATGGCTTACCAATTGCTCGAGCACATAGAAGAAATTTTCACAAGGATGAGATCCAAGAAATCAATGGGTGCAGAAGAACATCTTGGTTTGTAACTATCACTAGCGATTTTTAAAAATAATCACTTAAGAGGGAAAACTAGTTTTTATCTAAGCTTCTTAATGGTGTAAGGGATAAGGTTATCAAGTTGGAAACTACATTAGCTAAGAAGACCAGAGAGATCAAGAAATTGCACCATGCACTTTCACATTGAGGGATGATAATATGGACATTCAAATAAATTTTGTCAATCTAGAAGTTGCCCATGCCTACAGAAAAGCACTCTATGATGCAAGGGCAGAGACTGTATAGGTCATGCGATTGAAGCATGAAGGAATAATTGCCATATATGAGTACCAGATGTAAATTTTGAATTCAAAGTTTGATATCTTATTTTCACAAGCCAATGGATGTCTCCCAATACATATGGTATTCCATACATGAATAATGATAATTAGTTGTGTGTAATGACTTATGTATCTGATATTCCATGTATGCTTATGACTTTGGATAGGTATCAATTTAAATACATGTTTATTTAGATTTTAATCTAAAAATTTGACATGTATTTTCCACCACTTTCTTAACTCATATTGTGTATTTAAGTTTCTTATTAATGAAGGAATGACTGTGTTTAGAATTTCTATAGGTGAATGTTAAGAGACCTAGAAAAGTATGGCAAATTATTGCTTACCAATATATTTTGACTCTAGAACATGTATAAATGTTTTTTCATGCTAGTTGATCACCATAAAATGGTTTTATAATGATGAAGTTTTTATATTTTTAAAGAAGCTCATTTACAAGTTCATTGTGTAGAATGCAGAATAAACCTAAAAGGGAAGATGAATTGAAGGTTTGCTTCATTCTTTGAATCTAAATATTCTTTGAAGGTGTCTCAATGTTAGATAAGTAGTGTACAATGGTTTTATAACATATTTTGGGTCATTTGGTGATTTTTTCATGATCTTCAAGAATCTAATGTACAAGTTGTAAGAATTACAGACCTAAGAATGAATAAGGTGAATAATGAAATGCAATCTATGTAATATGTAGTTTTTTTGTGTTTTTCACAACAATGTGTATCAAAAGTTGATAGACTAATAAAATCAATACAAGATAAACTCAAAAACATAACTATTCCTTCACACTATGAATATACTTGTATAGACCTACTCGCATACTTCTACATTTTCATACATAATCATGGCAAAAGTGCTCGACAACATATATAAACACTCACTTTTTGTAAGATAACACACAAACGTATATAAAATAACATTATAAACTCCTTTCCATGTGAGTAAATAATTTTCTTCATTGATCAAAACATCAAACACTATTATAGACCTATGGTAAAATATTAGCAGATTTTGGATCAATATGGTTACATGTAAAAGTGAAGGTAAAATTTGAATGATATGAGTTAGAATCTAAACTTCAATTAGTACACAAAAAAATGTGTACTTTATATATAAATAAATTAAACATGTTCAAATAGAACCAGTTACAAGTCTAAAAATTATTTATCAATATTGAAAGATATTTTTATATAATTGTTCTATTTACTTTCTGAACCATCACTATCATCTACTAGATTCTAGTCACCATCATTTTCATCATCTACAACATGTGTGTAAAAATGTAGTGGTTCTATTTGTGAAATCCTTCACCCTAATTGGATGACATAAAAATATATGTTGTGGGAGGTTATGTACCTCTTCCACAACTCTACATATGGTTTGGCTGGAAAAATCATGGAGGCATCAAAGTGGTTATTTCAAACATTATATAGTTCAAAACACACTCAGAATGGTAGTTTCACACCAATGAATATATCATGTACCTAATCCAGATGTACATAGACATCCAGATCATTAGATACATTTGTTGGCAATACTTTTTCCAATAAGCGCTTGAGATAGCTTGGAATGGTGCAAAGCATATCCCACACACTAATAAAAATGGCATTATCCTCTGGCCATTCATATTACCACTATATGTAGAAATCGTTATGAAGTTTGTCTATGAATGCCATGTACTCATAACTTGAAATTATAATTTGGTATGAAGTGTATTCCATGTTTTAATTCATGAGAACATCCACCCATTGCAATCTATTAGGTTGGATAAAATTTACAATGCATCCAAGTGCACTCTAGTTGATGGAACTGACCACCACACAATAGACCTAAAAAATGTTTATCAACATTAACCAAACTTTTGATGGGTCTAAGGGCTATATGAAATCATATTTTCATTATAATATCATCCAATATGACTTTCCTTATTACACAGTGATCTGATCCTTCCCACACAAATTAAACACTTCTTCATTTCTAGGCAAACTTGTAGATGACAAATAACTGTGTGAACAAGGATTAAATAGAATTTGTAATGACTAGTGTCTTTGGTCATTATTTCATGTTTATTTGATCTTAAAATTACCTTATTCAATTGTTTTTACACCTAAGCTAGACTCCAATGTTTTTCATGCTCACTCTATCTTCTCTAAAAACTTGAAACCAACATGAATTGCCTAGACCAACCTGTAGGTGGTAATGAAGGTTGACTACAATTTTTAGTCTCAGGGTGACAATGTAATCTAATGATGAAAATAATATCTTTATGAATTATTTTAAGAACCTATTTAACTTCATTTTAACCCTATGAGTTCTTTCAAGACATCCTACTCTAAAAACCTACAATATCTTTCTTGCACCTATCTAGACCTAGCTATAGGTGACTATTTACTGAAAATGAAGTGTTAAGCCTTGAAATGTGATCTTCCTCAATTAGGTCATTGACAACTTGAAATTAAATTAACTTCAATTAAATATTATTCTCATTGTGCTACAAATTTCATTGACCCTTTCATAGTGTTCTGCAAACCCTTCTCCTTATCTTCATAAACAAACTTGTGAATGAGTATTTACGTTGATGAAATCAAACCCCTTAACCTTTATTTGACTCTCCAATAATTGAGGTATCTTCATTGATACATATATTCTCACATTCCTATATTGATTCATGTTTCTTGTATACTCAATCATCTTTGTATGAATAGGTGTCTTTTGTCCAAAATGAGGACCTACATGTCAGTAACCTGTAGGTCTACCTTTTTTGCATAGATATACCATTGAAAACCTCTTCTCAGGGATTTGAAACTTGAATTTTGCATCATCTCATTGTAAATTTTCATTTCATATTATTTAATATCCATGTATACCTCAACTAAACACTATACGATCTCAAATTTTCTCATTTGTATGTGCAGGCATGTAGCAAGTTAGCTCATGTACAAAGTTTAGGCATAGAAGTTAGAATCTTTTCATTCATCCATGATCTTGATTATATAAAGTGGGGTTAGTAAATTTAAAATGAGTTTTTATGAATATATATCACATTTATCCATTGCCAAATTACCTTCAATATGAAACCTAGACCCATGAAAGCTCACTTACAAGTCTGCAGACTTATAAGTGACTAAAACACCTTCCAACCCTTATTGAGAGTACATTTTGGAATTTATTATCAGTTTATTATACATCTAATGATTAAAATGTTCTCTCTCATGCTACCATTAGCTTCTTATTTCCATTCAAGTGAGGGTTAGCATTTAGACTTGTAGAAGATTGTTCATGCACTCTACCTTGTAACCAAAGAATGAGAACATGACATCACTTGAAGGATTATCTATAAAGACAATTTTAAAATAAATAAAATCTAAATAATCTAAGAGTGAGGGATTTTACATGATAAATTAGGCACTTATAAACTTATGAAGGTTTCAATACTTTAAATTAACTAAAACACTTGTATCAAGGTGGTATGTTCCATACACATGAGACATTAGTTCCTTTGATGAAGATACCTCAAAAATTTGAATTGATTAGTGAAAATGACATAAAAAGGACTCATTTTATCTCTATAAACATCTCATAAAATCCATTCTCTTCCATCTAGCTCTAAAATTAATAAACAAGAGCAAAACTAGACCCTACTTGAATGAATAAGATGTAATGACCTCCTTGCAGTCTTAAGGATTGTTCATAAAGGAGAGGGGATGAATATGAAAAATAATTCCTAAAAATTGAAGTTCAAAAGGACCCCTAACATTTTCCAAATTTTTAGCCTCTAAATTTCTCTCTCCTATCCTACTATGTATTTGAAAACTTCCCTCATGAGCTTGTGAAAAAGGTGATGGAGGAAAAGAAGCATGTTTTGAACTCCTGATACCTATGCCTTAAAACCAAGCATGAATATGAATTATAGAATATGAAAGTACACTTCTAAAACCATTTAATCCTAAATATGAGCTTTCAAGTCTGTACAAGTGCATAAAATTTACTAACAAGGTTTTAGAAAGACTGTTATAAGACCCTGTAGGACATGAAAAAATATGAAAAATGTTGATAAATAATGACAAGAAAGTTTTCACCTATGAAGGTTTATATTTTGACCTTTGGGGTCAAAATTGGTCAAAAAATTGGTGATTCACAAGGGTAGCATGTCTGTAATACTTACTAGACTAGTAGCCTTATCCTTCTATTGGGCAATGGAATCACATTCACTCAACCTCAGACCTGAACTAGACCATGACCATGACAAAACAAATTGATTTGACCACCAAAATACATAAAACAAGTAAAAAACACACAAATCAAAGAAAAAAGACACACACATGTGCTAGCTAAGAACTTAGGACACACAACAAATAAGAAAGCAACTAGATATATACAACTGACTTAAAAAAAATTCTTCCTCCTAGATTAAAGGGAATGCTTATGAGATATTTTACTTAATGAAGTGGAAAATGGCATGAGTCAATATTACTATTGAAAATTTATCTTATTGACATCATCCTCATCTTGCTTTTGAATCCTCTTGGCATTCTTTCAAATGAAGAAATTATAGAAAACCAATCACCTATGAACACATAGTCATCTTGTGCCTCAAGATTCTTATCATATTTCTTATCATCTAAAACCTCATCTAATGATGCTATATTTAGGAATTATCTTTAAGCATTCATGACATCTTAATTTACCTCATAATGCTTATCATTTTCTACAAGTTCATCAAGTTCTTCAATGATCTTTGCATACTCACTCCAAGTTGCATTATGGTCTTCAATAGATGTCTCTTGTTCAATATCCTCATGGGCATGATATTCAAAAAGTAATGTACCTTTATAAAGGCCTTCAATATCTTTAATGAGCTTTATATACTACTACCAATCATTTTTTAAATCCTCTCTTTGATCAATATGAGTAAGACCAACTAGAAAAACATCTTCATCTTTCTCTTCAATAGCTATAGGGTTTTCAAGAGCCTCAAATCATTATATGCAGTCATGATGTGATTACAAGGTAGATTATTCAAGTTCATCTTATTTCTAATTTTAAACTATGTCAACATCATTCATAACCTTAACTTGTTTTCCTAGAGATCCTATAATAACAATACCAACTATAACCTCAACAAGATTAGATGAAATTATTTCTTCTTTTAGAACCATGCCACCAAGACCATCTTCTAGAACCTCATCTTTGAAAATTGATTTATTTATTTATTCTCCAAGTGGAGTACTTATGAATATATCCTAATCAAAATCACTTATCATCTTCATCACACTCTCTTTGCACCTCACTTGTATCTACAAATTTTCATTTACTTCCCATAGGATAGATTCCTCTTCAAGAAGGGAGATGGTGGAAGGATAAGGAATATGCTCATGAGTTTGAAAGGGAATATGAGTATGGTATATGGTTTATGAATAGGCTTGGGTATCAAGGGAACATTCTTATAACTTGAGGTATTGGAAATGGAATATTTTTATAGTAACTCTTAGCGATAAAACAATTTTAGTTGGGTTATGAGTGCCCCATTACCCTCAATAACCACTTCATATTTCTCATAGTCTCCTTTAAATTAATTCATATCTACAAAATGATTTTCAAACTTATCAACTAGGACCTATTTCTTGTCTTGAAAGCTTTCATTAATAGACCTCCAATATGGAATAACTTGAAGTTCTTGAGGAAGGAAAATGGGTATTAAATAGGCAAAAGGTTTTTTTTGATTTCAAACTCTTGATCTTGGCTCTCTTCCTCTTTATTCTCACAAGACATCACTACTTGGTTTTAAATTAGGATTTTGACACGAGCAGGTTCTATTGGAGATTGAATTATCTATCTTGGAGTCTCTTCTTGAGGATATGGAGCATAAGAAGGATGATAAGGAACACAAGGGGTTTCTTGAAAATTTTAATCAAACTTACTTTTTTGACTTTCCCAAATCTCCATCCTCTCTAATAAAAAATCACACAACTCATTCCTCTGTAGTGGATCATTAGATGCAACTTCAAACCACCTAATCACTTCTTCATATTGGGAAGTTAAACAAACCCTTATTACATATGCTAGTGCCTTATTCTTCATCTCATCCATTCCATCTTTAAAATATTAGAAATGTAATGGAGGAGCATAAAGAGGGCAGCATGGTTGAAAAAAAGGTTGTTCATAAGACTTATATGGCTCACAAAGAGGATAAGAGTGATGTTCTTGGTAGTAAGGAGTGTTAAAAGATTCATAAGGATGGTGAGGTATATAATTGAGGTCATATGAGGACTGATAGGGATTACCATAGGGATGGGATGCCTCATAAAATTGCATAAAATTGAAATTTACTTTAAACTCATCCATAACAACCTCATCAAGATAGTGAATTGAAAGTATAATTTACTTAAACAAGTGACTAGGCTACTTAAACCAACTGATTAATCTCAGAGTTGTCATTAATGTTTTTAATACCTCTAAAGGCTAATATGTAGAAGAACAACACCAATAATCCTTTCACTACTTTGGACCTTAATCTCACTGGGCATACTAAAACTATTATCAACCAAATTTGAACCCTAAATAGGGATACCCTATCCTCCTTAAATTTGGAATAACATTAAAACACCTCATATGTTGGGGGTGACAATTCTTAGAGGTGAGTCTCTAGATTATGGGCTAGCTCCCATGCACAACACCTACAAATAACCACTAACCTACTTGATTTGAAGTAAAATGGATAGAATGAGATTAAACACTAATTTAATGGAGTGATGCACTAATATAAACTCTATAATCCTAATTAAACTTGCACTATGAAAGATAACTTACAAAATTGATCTCAAAACCCAAGATTCTCCTAACAAAAGTGTTTTAAGATGAAGGTAAAACGAAATGTATTAATAAAGGTAGATGAATAGTAGGTTTGATAATAGACACTAGTAACCCTCCTACATACTTGAAACCACATAAAACAACCACACATCATGATACCTATTAGAAGGTAGATTACTTATATAAAGCATGAAAGAGTGAGATGGATACGAGGAGAGATAGCTATCACTTGCCATCCAAAATAGACTACTTGACACACATATGAAATATTTTGAGAAACTAAACCAGCTTGAAAATATTTATTCAAAGAAAAAATCATTAGTCAATTTAGTAGGGCATCACCATACCAAATGTGTATGTTATACAATGCTAAAAGAGGAATCTTATATAGAGAAATGAGGAAGATAGAGAGAGAGGGGCATAGAGGAGGGATATTTCTAAGTATCCACATGAGTTACAAACAAGAAGGTAGTTAGAGAGAAATCTTAATATGTTTTCAAGGACATATGTCTCTCCTCTAAATATTCTTCATCATCTGCTATGCCTCTAACCTATTACATGTATTAGGATATGAATAGTCAACTTATGGCTTACTTATCCCTATTTGATGTGATATCAGATTTATCTATCATTTCTTTGGGTTAGTAGGTCTGACTATGGAGTAACCATGGCCTAGGTAGACTATATATAAGAGGTAATGGGTAGTTTTTTATCATCATATGGTGAATTCTACTCTTACTAAAGCTTGTGGAAGTTTCCCCCTAGAAGTGACTTGTTTTTTATTCATATATTATACTATATTTTAGTCATATTGTGATATATTGTAATTATTCTCTTTTATTGTTTAAGTAATTTCATTACAAGTGGCATCAGACCATTGATTTGGACCATAATCAAGTTAAAACCCCTAGATATTATAATTTTTATATTTCTTGAAAATGGTTGTGAATTTATTTGCAATGTTTTTTACTAGAAGTGTGAAATCATTCAAGTAAGCTTTTATTTAAATTTCATCTAAATTGGATCTAGTTTACAAAATTTATTACCATTTTAGGGGTTTTCATAAATTTGTTATATATTACACAATTCAAAGAATTTTTTAGATTTATTTAATTTTTTGGAAATCTTAGAAAAATATATCTAGGGTATGTTCCTTTTAGTTTTTGATTTGAGGCCAACATAAGTACAAAATCACTTGGTCAAAGTTAGGTCAAAAGTGTCAATGAGGGTCGATATTGTCAAGCCCTTTTGTGTTAGGACCACAAACTAGGGGACAAGGAAAGGGTGTTGAAACCCTAGGTAAAAATCCTCACCAAGAAGAGATGGATTAAGAAGGGGGAGTTACTATATCCTTTATACTATGGTTCTTTGAGATAAATCACAAAGTGAGCCATACTGAATATAATGTGCAAGGCATTCA
Organism: Torreya grandis; assembly: GCA_037957365.1. Lineage (NCBI taxonomy): Eukaryota > Viridiplantae > Streptophyta > Pinopsida > Cupressales > Taxaceae > Torreya > Torreya grandis. The sequence goes on along the minus strand of JARHVA010005947.1, from coordinate 961,327 downwards.
AAGTGAGATGAAAGGCATGCAATTTGATATGAAATACATACAATATATTTTCAAAAATATCATGATGAGTTTAAAAAATAATCAATCAAATAATCTAACTATCACTATTACACAACCCTACCAAGGTAGATTTTATAACCAACCTAATCCAAATCTAAGTACTTTACCACAATGGAACTTGTTACCAAAGGTAGATATGCATATATTGATGGAAAGGATCCACTCAATTGGATCAACCAAATGGATAATTTTTTTGATCTACATCAGATCCTATATAGACAAAAGGTTACCATGGCATCCTTATATCTAGAACCTAAATAATTCATTTGGTATGGATGGTTGTGTGCTCAAAAGAAAAAAAATGACTCTCAATGTCACATAGTCAATTTTTATAGAGGAGATAAAGTTACACTATTGTAATAGTGTGATAGAGAATTACTTTGGCGAATAGGAAAAATTGTAAAAAATTGGTTCAGTTAGGGATTATATTCATAATTTTTAGAACCTATATTTATGTGTGGAGATAATTTATGATGAGAACCTAAATGACCTATTTTTGGGAGGCTTCAAGGACCACATTCAACATGAGATATGCATGTTTAATCCACTTAAGGTTTATGATTCTATTATCATGGCACATAGGGTTGAGGAAAAATTCATAGCTAATAATAAACATGCATTCACTCACTTTAGAGATCATAACATATCGACACCATCATTTCCTCCACCTATTAGATTGACCCCTCAAAAATTTTAAGAGAAGCATGAAAAATTATTATGTTGTAGATATGATAACAAGTGGATCAAAGGACAAAGATGTGATGAGAACAAATTATTATAAATTGAGGGGATATAATTAAAATGATGAATAATATGATTCCTCCAATGATTATTAGGAAGAGATAGAGGAGGTACCTGAAGATTCTAAACCTATAGTCTCTTGTCATGCACTTTAGGGTATTGTCACTCCTCAAAAATTTAAGGTGGTGGGTTTCCTTAAGAAATAGAAGGTGAAAATGTTGATTGACTCAAGGAGCACACATAATTTCATCAACCATAAGTTTTCCACTTGATTGAATTGTTTCATTTACCCAACACCAAGATTTTAGGTCATGATTGCAGATGTTGGCACAGTTAATTATTTAGGGAAATGCCAAAGTATTAAGACTATTATGGGTGAGTATAATTTATATTCTCCTATGTTTGTTATTATTATGGGTGGTGAAATTTTTTTATTTGGAGTCCAATGGCTCACAACCTTGGGTATAATTGAGATGAACTTCCAAGAACTATTCATGTAGATTCATTTTGAAGGTAGAAAAATGAACTATAGGGATTATAATGAATATATCCATAATTGATTAGTTCACATCAGATGACAAAAATGCTAAAAAATGGGGTAGAAGGATTTATAACATGGTTATGTTCCATAGAATTTCAACCCATAAAGGCAACTCCACATATTAATCTAGAGATTATTCTTGATAACCACCCATCTATGTTTGAGGCCATGCGAAGAAGACTATCACCAAAAAAGAACACGATCATTCCATTCAACTAATTCTAGGGAGTCAAACACAAAATATCAAAGCATATAGATATCCATATGTGAAAAAGAGTGAAATCAAAAATATTGTCCATGAGATGCTGGAGGCAAGGATCATTAGGCACAACCAGAGTGCATATTCATTACTAGTGGTCATGGTACATAAAAAGGATGACACATGGAGGTTGTGCCCATATTATAGGGAACTCAATAAGTATACCATCAAAGATAAGTTTTCTATTCCATTAATTGATTACTTACTTGATGAGTTGCAAGGTGACGTTTATTTCATGAAATTGGATCTTCGTTTGGGGTACCATTAAATTAGAATCAGGGATGAAGATGTTCATAAAATTAATTTTAGAACTCATGATGTCCATTATGAGTTTTTGGTAATGCCCTTTGGTATTATAAATATACCATATACTTTTTATATCTTGATGAACATTGTTTTAAATCCTTTTTTTAGGAAGTTTGTGTTAGTTTTCTTTGATGACATATTGATTTACAATAAGACATGGGAAGAACACTTACAACATGTGAAATAGGTGTTGATAGGTTTGGAACAACATCAAATTTATGTGAAGGCATCCAAATGTCATTTTGGAGTATAGGAGGTAGAGTACTTGAGTCACATTGTATCCCATGAAGGTGTCAAAGTTGATCCTCATAAGATCAAAGATATGGTGGATTGGCCAATGTCCAAAACTCTCAAAAACCTCTAAGGGTTCCTAAGACTAACAGGTTACTAACAAAGATTTATGAAAGGTTATGTAAGTATATCATCTACACTCATTGCATTATTCAATAAGGATGCCTTTCAATGGAATGATGCAACCACTAAAACATTTAAGCTATTGAAATCAAATATGTGCACCACCCTAGGTTTGGCTACTCCATACTTCTATAAGACATTCATTATTGAATGGGATGCTTATGGATTAGGGTTAGGAGTAATACTAATGAAAGAAGGAAGACCCATTGCATTTTAGAGTCATCAATTAAAAGGTAAGAATCTCCAAAAACATATCTATGAGAAATAAATGATGACTATTCTTCATGCAGTAAAACAATGGAGGCCTTATTTGATGGGTAGACATTTTAAGGTGAAAATGGATCATGATAGTCTCAAATAATTTTTGGATAAAATATTAACATCTAAGGAACAAAAAAAAAGAGTAAAAAAAATGTTGGGTTATGATTTTGAAATCATATACAATAAGAGTAAAGATAATGTAGTAGCGGATGCACTATCTAGATGGGATACATCCATAGAAGCATTACTTTGTCAAATGTCTATGGTGTAAGTAGACTGGGTAGATGAAGCTAGGTCAATGTGAGGGTAGGAAAAGGATATACAAGTTCTAATTCAAAATATCTAGCAAGGTTCTATATCCTCTTATAAATTTTAACAGAAAGGTAATGCCCTATGTTATAAGGATAGGTTATACTTGTGTAAAGATTCATAGTTGAAGCATAAGATTCTTGTAGAGTTGCATGCATATCCAATTGGGGGACACAATGGGTTCTTAAAAACTTATCATAGAATCAAGAGAGAATTATTTTGGGAAGAACTCAAGGGAGATGTAAAATTTAGTGTGGTAGAATGCTTGATATGCCAACATAACAAAGGTGAGATAGTTAAAACCCCAGGTATGTTACAACATTTAACAATTCCTAGTCAAAGGTGGGAGGGGGTTTTCATGGATTTCATCACAGGGTTACCTTGTTTTGAAGTTAATAGTTTTATATTGGTAATTGTGGATAGGCTTACAAAATATTCCCATTTTTTTTCCCTCTCACACCCATTTATAACAAGTTGTTAGGACTTGTTCCAAAGTCTTAACTTCTTAGGATTTTGGTACGTTCATTTAAATAAATGTAAATGGGGAACACTTCATTTTATAAAATACACCCTCGTAAATAAATTAAGTTAGATTTATTTATTTAGTTTTATATTTGAGTTAATAAATAAAACTTCTTTATGGGTTTCATTCCCATAAATAGTTGGCTGTAGGAGTTAGTTGGTTTTTACTAGTTATGAGGTGAAAACTATACATTCATGTCTAGCTTTGTAAAAAGGGTTAACGACATATTGGCACCCTTTCTTCATTCTTGGTTTTTAAAAATTAATAAAATACTTGTGGACCCACACTCAATGGACACAAGATTCAACCTAAGTGGTTTATGTGCTATAATTGGTATCAGAGCATGGTTATCAGGGGCATAGTGAATTCAAGTGAAAGATTTATTCATGTACGTGAAGTCAATTTTTGAAAAATGCATGTGATATAAGGTATGCCCTTTGTGACTTTGTTATAAGGTTAATATTTTGAAAAATTATCAAAATTTTAAAATTTTAAAATATTTTACATTGTCTTATGAGTAAATCTAAGTGGTAAGCCTGTGTTGTACAACCATGTGCCTGAAATAGTTCTTTTTTCATTAGAACTCAGATCCTTGGTTTTCAAATATTTTGATTTGGTTCTAAAGGCTGTAGTTTAATCATATATGATTCTCAAACCTTATATTCTACCTAAACAACCATTTGTATGGATTTTTTTAAAATCTAGAAACATTTGTGTTTATATAATATGTCTATTTTTTGTTAAAATCCATTTGGTCAGTTTTTGCTATGTTTAAGTTGCTAACAAATCAAATCTGGTATCCAAATACCCTTGAAATGTTAGACCAACTAGTTTTTTGAATTTTTCCACCCATGTCTGCATTCGTATGGCCTCCTAAGTTCCCAACTCCTCAAAAATTGGATATACTTCATCTAATTCCTTCCTATTGGTCTTAAACAGAGGCAAATCTAAATTTGTATGACCTAGTATAGAATTGTACGACTAGAGCAGTGGAAGATCAATTTATAATTTTTGTGTAGAGAAACCATAGCATGGGACATCTAAGAAAAGCATTGTTGGAAGTCTAAGGAAAATAAAATATTTCATTTTGTAAAAGTTTCCTATTAAATTTTTTGAAAACTAGGGTTTGAGTGGGTCCCACATAATCTATAAAAAGCGTTGTTATTTGCTTGAAAATATTTCATGGATAAATAAACCATGGATAAATAAAATTTTCACATCCAAGTACAAAAAGTTATTCACATAGAGAAAAAATAGGTTTATATATAAATTTATGTCTTGATGACTTGTAAATGCTCTTAGAGCACTTGGAAGGGATAATTTTGTGGAAAACATTGAAAGAAGGAGGTCAAGGGTTCCAATATACTTTTTGGAAGAATATTTTCTATTTGGTATATGCTTTTTGAAAGTAATATTCCTTTTTTGAAATTTTTTTTCTATGTTTTGCAAGTTGTAAAAAACATACATGTTGTAAAAGCATTAATACTAGTTAGAAAAATGCAATAGAAGTTTGTTTCTTTTGATTTTGGTGAAATAAGGTTGTATTTTGGTAAAATAAATGTAATTATTTGATTTTTTGGTGAGGTTAATTGTAAAACACATCAAAAATCTCTTTTTTCCTCTACATGGAGGTTAAGTGAAAATCCTTGTAGAAGCATTATCTTGTGCAAAGTGATATCAGTGAGTGTGTTGTTTCTTTCATTTATCGCACTTATTTTGCATTATGTTGCACTTCATTTTGTCACACTTGATTTCATTTCAAGATGCCAAATATTTAGAATTTAATTTTATATGGCAATAGATTAATGATTTCTAATTATTCTAATTGGAAATGTTTGATGGAAGATTCATTAGTTTTCAATGAGATATGGGATATTATAAAGAATGAAAATCCTACATTACCTATAGAAAAAGCCAAACTTGATGTTTTTAATCTCTATGATTTTAAGGCCCTATCTTTAATAAAGTGTTTTTGTACTCAAGATACTTACATATTGAAAACTCTCCTCATAGTTACACTATATGGAAAACCTTATATGATTTGTATGATAAAAAACCTAAGCATAATAAGATAGATATCCACATATAGTTATTTACTTTGTCATTAGAAGAAGATGGGGATATGGTAGAGTACATGTATAATTTGAAGAATATTTTTACTGAGTACACTAAAGCTTAGTTTGGAAAACTACATGATAATCTCATAGTTACTTTTGCATTGAAAGGACAACCTGCATCCTATAGGAACTTTGTATAAATGTTGCATGGTTGTAATAAGATCATAGGCATCACTTTTGATAAATTGGTTGATTTTATTATTCAACATGACCTCTCTCTACCTAAGAAATCTAAGAAAATTTAGGAAGCCCATGTTTCAAAATCTAAGCCTAGTTCATCTTCTTTTGGTCAATAAAACCATAGAGGGAACAATTATAAAGGGGTTAAGGTTATAAAGGAGGTAGATTTCAAAACTGAGGTACAGGGTTTTCAAATCAACAATCTATCCATTCTCATTTAAATGAGATGAGTGATAGAGAATGTGGACATAATTATTATATATGTAGAGGTCAAGGTAGATCAAATATTTAGTGTCATAGATGTGGGAAATTTGGTCACATTACCTCTCAGTGTAGGATTCCTTTTTACAAAATTTAGAGCCCCAAAAAAGTGACTAAGTCTAACTTTTCTCAATATGTTGACCATGATTATGATGAGTCTAGCAATGTTTCTCATGAATCTACATTCATTTCTTTAGGGAACATTTCTTATATGGAATATGAGGCTAGATATGAGCTCATAGATGTATGGGTTTTAGATACAGGAGAAACCAAACATAGGACATTTAGGTGAGACTTCTTTTGGAATTTCAAAGAATCTTCTCTCTCTCTCTCTCTCTCTCTCTCTCTCTCTCTCTCTCTCTCTCTCTCTCTCTCTCTCTCTCTCTCTCTCTCTCTCTCTCTCTCTCTCTCTCTCTCTCTCTCTCTCTCTCTCTCTCTCTCTCTCTCATATATCCTTAGTAGTTATGTCTATGCATACTCCACAAGGTCTTGGGTCAATTCAAATTCTCCTTCCTAATGGATCTATGAAATACTTGGAGAATGTTTGGTATGTTCCCACTTTACCAAAACATCTTCTTTCCTTGGTAACTATTTGAAAGAAAGGTTATCAAATTGTGCTTGAAAATGGGCTCATTTATATCAATTTAGTGAAAGATGGATTCAAAACCATGTATACAAGATATGATGATGGACAATTGGTTAGATTGCATTATAAAGTGCTTCCTCCCATAGTGTAACTTGCCTCTATTGTTGATATAGGTATAGCTACTATGTCTACACAGTGGTTGAGGCATCTCCATAATGGACATTTGATTGTTCACTCTTTAGTGGACTTGCAGAGATATGGTATGGTAAGTGGGTTTCCCACTTTTAACAAAGATAATATTATTTGTGATTCATGTGTTTTGGATAAATAAAATTAGGAAAATTTTCCTAAGAATTCTTCATGGATAGATAACATATGTTTAACTTTAGTTCATAGTGATGTATGTGACATGAAGAAGTCATCCATTAGAGGGTGTAAGTATTTTGTGTTGTTTATCGATGATTTTTCTAGGATGACTTGGGTCTTTTTCATGAAAAACAAATTAGAAGTTTTCACTAAGTTTGTTTATTGGTTACACCTAGTTGAAAAATAAATAGGTTCACACTTAGCCACTTTTTGTTAAGATAATGGTGGTGAGTATACTTCAAATGAGTTTTTCATATTATTGTCAGGAACATGACATTCATTGACAATATAGTAATTCTTGTATTCCATAGTAAAATAGAGTATATGAAAGAATAAATAGGAATTTAGAGGGCACGTCACAAGCTATGTCTCACTATAAATAATTTTATGATAAGTTTTGGGATAAAGCCATTGGTACTGTAGTGTATTTGAGAAATAGGTCCTCTATAGCTACACTTTTGGGACAAACTCCATATGAGGCTTGGTATGGGTTTAAACTAAAATTTAAACACTTGAAAATTTTTAGATACCTTTGTTTTGCTTTAGTCCCACTAAATATAGAACTAAGTTAGAACCATGAAGTCAAAAATGCATCTTTCTTTGATATTCAAAAAATAAAAAGGGGTACTTTTTCTTGCACAGGATATAGGGAAATTTACACTGAGTAGGGATGTAGTATTTGATGAATTTGGTACTATGAACACTGCAAAGATTCATTTTCAATTTGATAGGTTTGAGAAGAAGATTGTAAAAGGTGATAAGGGATTGAATAATGAGGACAACTCTCATAGGTTGTGGTATAGGACAAGTATCCCTTCTATTTCCTCTACTATTTAATAGGTTGATCACTTATAAAATGTTGAAAAGTCTCTAAGTCTTCTTTCGAATGGTGTACATGATGAGAATTTTAGTGTTCCTGATCTAAACAATTTAGATAAGTATCTAAAATGGTCTCAAAGTACTTTTTTTGACTTGAAAGTAGATGAAGTTGGTTTAACATGTTCTAGGAGTTCTTTTAAATAGGTGAACTATGAAATGGTTGTTACTACTTCTTCCACTGACTCATCTAATTTTGAGGAGGCTTCTACTGAACAAGTTTGGCAACAGACCATGAAAAGTGAGTATGATTTAATACTTAACAATAATACTTGGGTTTTGGTTGATCCTCCTCCACATGTTCAACCCATAGGTTACAAATGGGTTTATAGGACTAAGTATAAATCACATGGCTCCATTGATAAACATAAGGCAAGACTTGTTGAGAAAGGTTATTTACAACAAGAAGGTATTGACTATGAGGAAACATTCGTACCAAATATCAAAAGGCACACTAATCATATGGCCCTTGCCTTAGTAGCACAAAATGGTTGGAAAGTACATCAGATGGATGCTAAAAGTGATTTTTTGAATGGTTATTTACAGCAAGAAGTATATATGAAACAACCCCAAGGTTTTGAGAAAGTGGTTGTAGGGCACAAAGTGTGCAAATTGATCAAAGCTCAATATGGGCTCAAACAGGCACCCAGGGCTTGGTATGAAAAAATGTAATCATACTTGAAGGTAATTGGCTTTTGATGTAGTGAATCTAATTATACTCTCTATTTTTGAGTGTAAGGTAAGAAATTGGTGATTCTTGTTCTCTATGTCGATGACTTATTTATCATAGAAAATAATGAAAATGATAATAAGTTTATGAAGAAGGAATTAAAATATGGTTTGAGATGACAGATATTGGACTTCTTCAACATTATCTAGGCATAAAAGTAACTTAGAAAGAGCATAGTATTTTAATTTCACAAACTAAGTATATTTTTGAGTTATTAAATAGGTTTGGCATGAGTGATTGCAAACCTTCCCTCACTCCCATGGAAAGTAACTTTAAATTGTCTAAGGATGATGGTAGTGCCTTTTTTTTATGGTACCAAATATAGAAAGTTAGTGGGAGGTTTTATATATTTGATGACCACTAGGATTGATATATCATTTTTAGTTAGAATTTTGTCTAGGTTTATACATGAGCCTACATAAATTCATTGGCATGAAGCAAAAAGAGTACTTCATTACCTTTAGGGAATGAAAACATATGGCCTTGAGTACCACCACAACAAGAACTTCAAACTTGTTGGGTATTATGACATAAATTTTGATAGATGTGTGGATGACAGAGTATCCATAACAGGATACACTATGTATATGGGTTCAGTTGCCATTATTTGGTATTGTAAGAATTAGGATACAATGGAAAATTCATCAGTAGAATTAGAATACATTGCAGCATGGGATGCTTCCTTAGAATTTTTTTATTATAGTGTATTTTTGAGATATTCATATTTCTTAGATTGTTCCTAAATAATTATACATTGATAATCAAAATAAAATCAATATGTCCAAAAATTTCCAAAATAAAACATATGGATGTCAAATATCATTATCTATGAATGTTTGTGGTGAAGAAAAAACTTGATCCAATATATTGCCCAACTACTGATCAAACAACTAACACTTTCAAAAAACTCTTTGATAGAATCAAATTTGAAAATTTTATAGAAGTGTTTGGCATGTGTCCAAAGGACTAACTTTGGATCATAGGGGGTTTGTTAAGACTTGTTCCAAAGTCTTAACTTAGTTTAGGATTTTGGTATGTTAATTTAAATAAATGTAAATGGGGCATGCTTATTTTTATAAAGACACCCATATAAATAAATTGAGCTAGATTTATATAGTTAGTTTTATATATGAGTTAATAAATAAAACTTCCTTATGGGTTGCATTCTTATAAATAGTTAGTTGTAGAAGTTAGTTGGTTTTTATCGATCATGAGGTGAAAACTATCAAATCATGTATGGCTTTATAAAAAGGGTTAATAGCATATTGGCACCCTTTGTATGTACTTGGTTTTTTTAAATTAATAAAATACTTGTGGACCCACACTTAGTGAGCATAAGTTTAAACCTAAGTGGTTTATGTGATATCACAAGTACAATATCAACTATTTTTTTGGAGGCAGTTCTAAAATTACATGGAACCCCAAATTGTAAATGATCATGATCCTATTTTCACTAGTAAATTTTAGATTAAACTATTTTCTTATTTGGGTACTCATCTATCTCATATCTCATATTACCACCCCCAATCTAATGGACAAATAGAAGTGGTCAAAAAATGTTTAGAGGGTTATCTCCATTATTTTGTATTAGGTAATCAAGAATTTTGGGTTAAATAGCTACCACTTGCAGAACGGTGGTATAACACATATTTCCATACCTCTTCTAAAATGTCCCCATTTCTAGCACTATATGTTTATCATACACCTTCAATCACTTATTCCTTAAGGGTGTAAACAATGGTTTGAGATGTAGAGGAGCACATTCAACATCAATAAGAGCTTTTGGATGGTTTGAGAGAGATTTTAGCATTGACACAAAATAGGATGAATAAAAAAATAGATCAACACCATAGTGAGTGACATTTGTATGTAAGTGACTAGGTCTTTGTACATTTTCAACCTTATAAGTAGATGTCATTGAAGTAACAAAAAAAGGACAACAAACTTGATCCTAAGTATTATGGCCCTTATTAGGTTCTATAAAAAAATTGGAAGTGTGGATTACAAGCTAGAATTGCATCATTCATCTCACATACACCTAGTATTTAATGTCTCCTACTTGAAGAAGGTCATTGAATAGAAAGTTTTAGCCCAGATAGAGCTACCAAAAATAGATGAAGAAGGGAAGTCATTTTGGAACCAGAGAAGATCCTACAAACACGTACTAAGAGGTTGAGAACCAAAGAGATTAATGAATATCTAATCAAGTGAAAGAACTTGAGTAGTGAGGATGTAACTTGGGAGGGTGAAGGTTTTGTACAATAGCATCCAAAGTTGTTCAATGTTAAGTACAACATTGGTTTGAATCAGAAGGGCATGCTATGCCCCTACCTATTACATGTAGTAAGATAGGAATAGCTAACTTGTGGCTTATTTATCCCTCTTTGATGTTATATCACATTTTTATATGCTTTCATTGGGTTATCATGTTTTCCTATGGAGTAACCATGGCCTAGTTAAACTATATATAGGAGGTAATGGGTAGGTATTTATCATCATAGGGTGAATTTTGCTATTATTGAATCTTGTGAAGGTTGTATCCTCAAAGTGACTTGTATTTTTTTCATATATTCTACTATATTTCAGTCATGTTTTGATCTATTTATATTATTTTCCTTTATTTTTGAAGTAATTTCATTAAATTATACAAGTGTTATAGGAGTTTCAAACTCAGCTTGACACATTGTACTACTCTTCAAAACTGCCCTTCTTTGCATAATAAGTGTGAAAAATGGTCTTTTTCATCATTAGTTCTCCATGAATTTATTTATACCTTCCAATTTGACACCTTTCCTACATTTATAAACTTCCTTGCTCTGACATTTCAGTGGTAATCATCATCCATCTCCTTAGGTGCCTTGAAACCCCTTCATCTTCCACACCTAACATTGTCCAAATGGCTCAAAACATGACTTAAAATTAATCAAGACAATATGTTTTCATAAAATTAATTCACATACGTTAATATACTTGAATACACTCATTTGGATTTATGGAACAACTTCCAAGACTCCATCTTGCACCTTTTACTCTCATTAGGCCTCTTTTCTTTGTAGCCCTAAAATCATGTAAACCTCCTTGTGTAGGGTATTGTACAGATGATCCTCCAAAAATAAAGATTATTTTATGACCTAGTATTAATTTTAAGCTCCATGACAAATTTGAGGTCCTGAGAGTGAGTGGAAGGGTGTTTATTTTTCTATTGTCTTCCCCCAATTAGTCCCCCAATTAGGCCTCAATTATGCCTTGTTGCCTAGAAGATTGAGTGTCTACTCTAGATATTTCCCACACTTTTGAAACCACAAAAAAATATTTGATTAACTTTCCATGGCCCATCAAAAACATCCATGCCAAATTTGAGGTCTTGAGACCCAATGGAAGTGTGAGAACCATGAAATGGTCTCAAAACCTAGTCTCTTTTTCAGCTTGTTTAAGTCTACCTTGAAAATCTAGGTTTAATTGAGTATCTCCAAGATAGATTGTATGTATTTTTAGGATTTTAAAGGTGGAACACATACCAAATAACCTATTATAGTAGCTTTCAAGTTCTTCATTTCTCAAAACCCTATAAAACACCTAAAATACATATAAAATAAGGCATTAAATGCAGTTTGTATAGTTACAAGTACATAAAAAGTACATGGTGAGGACCTTTAGGGAGTAGAAAAAGATATAAAATATGTTTTATGAGAATTACAAGACACATTTTTTTTTGAGCCAATCTTACACATTGGTTCCTTACTATGGTTTTAGGAGGGTTTAAAGTGGTTTAGACTCTTAGTGATTATTCATAAACCATGGGCCCTTAATCCCTAAACCAAAATCATAATTTTCAAGTTAATTATCCCCCTTAAATTTCCATAGGATAATAGGATCCCATTCATTTTTACATATAAATTCAAGTGCAAGAAGTTGGTCTTCAAGTTGTAAATAGGCCATTCGAGAGTGGTCTGAGTTCTTAGGCATTGTTCATGAAGGTTGAAACCCTAAACTAACAAATAATGCTAGATTTTTGAAATGTATGGACATATATAACATCTATGAAAACCATTTGGATCCATTAATCAGGCCGAGGCCTCAAAAATCAAGAGAAACATGGTCTTTGGATAGCAGTTTTGTACCTAGTGAAGCTTTAGGAGGTCTTAAAGGTCAATTGATAATTTCATTGTCTTGCCCTTCCCATGAATGGTCTTGTAGTGTCTATGATATATTATAAAAATTAATAATGTCCTAAATTTCTCATGTTGTCTTCATTAAACCTCCTTTCTCATTAATGTATTTGTAGGTCTGCCTGTGCATTGTTCTTGGTTTTAGGATCTATAAGCCTAAACAATGTTTATCAACATTAGCCCCACTTTTGATGAGTTTGAGGAATATATTAAATCATATTGTAATTATAATATCATCTAATATGACTTTATTTATTCCATAATATCCTGATCCTTACCACACCAAACAAACACTTCTTCACTTCTAAGTAAACCTGTAGATGATAACTAACTGTGTGTAATGGTTTAAATGGAATTTGTCATGTCTAGTCTCTATGGTTATTATTTCATGTTTACTTTGATATTAAAATTACCCCCCTTCAATTTTATATCCACATGATCTAGACACCAATTATTTTCATGTTCACTCTATCTTCTCTCCAAACTTGAAACCAACAAGAATTGCCTAGACCAACCTATAGGTGGTCATGAAGGTTGAATACAATTTTGAGTTTTAGGGTCACAATGTAAACTAATTAAAAAATAAGAACTTTATGAATTATGTTAATAATGTATTTAAGATCATTTTAACCCTCTGAGCTATTTCAAGACATCACACTCCACAAACCTATAATCTATTTATTGCACCTGCCCAGACCTGGTTGTAGGTGACTATTTGGTGAAATTGAACTGTTAATCCCTGTAATGTGACTTTCCTCAGTTAGGTTATTGATAACATGAAAATAATAAACTTCATTGGAATATTCTTCTCATTTAACTCCATGTTTCATTGAACATTTCATAGTTTTCTATAAACCTTTCTTCTTATCTTCATACATAGACCTATGTATGAGTATTTAGGCTAATGAACTCAAACCACTTAACATTCCTTTGAATCACCAATATATGAGGTATCTTAATTGATAAATTTATTCTCATATTCATATATTGAGTCATGTTACATGTACACTTAGTCATATTTGTATGAACAAGTGTCTTTTATCCAAAATGAGGACCTACAAGTCTATAACGTATTGGTCTACCTTTTTTACATCGATAGACCATTGAAAACATATTATTTGGTCTTTTAAACTTTAAGTTTTCATAAAATTAGTATAAATTTTCATGTCATCTACTTCAATATCCATGTGGGCCTCAAATAAACACTATACAATCTCAAATTTTCTCATTTGCATATGCAAGCGTGTAGCAGGTTAGCTCATGTATAATGTTTATGCATATAATTTGGAGTATTTTCATTCATTAATGCTCTTAATGATTTGAATTTGGGTTATTCAATATAAAATTAGTGTTTATTAGTTTATATTACATTTTTCCCTTACCAAAGCACCTTCAATATGAAACCTAGACCCATGAAATCTAACTTACAGGTCTGCAGACTTGTGAGTGACTAAAACACCTTCCAACCCTTATTAAGAGTATATGTTGGAATTTATTCTCACTTTATTATACCTATAATGTTTAAAAGGTTTTATCTTATTCTACCATTGGATTCTCATTGCCATTCAAGCCAGGTTTAGTAGTCAGTCCTATAGAATAATGTTCATGTATTGTACCTTGTCACCAGAGAATGAGAACATGATGCCACTTGAAATATTATCTACAAAGACTATTTTAATACAAATAACATATTAATCATCTGATATTGAGGTATTTTCAATGAAAAATGAGGTACTTAGAGACTTATCAAGGTGGTAGTAATTCAAATCAACCAAAACACTTATAACAAAGTGGTATGTTCCATATACTTGAGACATTAGTTCCTTTGATGAAGACACCTCATATATTTGAATTGATTGGTAAAAATAACATCACAAGGACTCCTTTTATCTCTATAAACAAGGTTAATATTGACTAATCATGTAGTAGTAGTCAAAATTACATTTTGACCTTGGGGGTCAAAATTGGTTAATATTGACTATGTAGGTAGTGCCCATAGATAAAGGGGTCCTTGGGCTAGCTCAACATCGTGTGCCCACTAACCCATTTTTTCCTAAATCATTGTAAATATGAATAAATAGGTTTTAAATAATTTTAAAATGAGAAAGAACTTATGTGGGAGATATGAACATGTCAGATAAAAGGTGAAAAAACTCTAAAAATCATAACTGATAGATCTAGAAAAGTGTTTGTATTTTTAAAGGTACACTAACATTCGTAAGAGGAAAATATCATTGATGCAAGTGTTTTAATCTTCCAGAAGTGTCTGAGGAAGAAAAATAGTCAAAATACTAAATGAATAAAACATAGATTTGGGTTACAAGACTAAGAGGGATCTGTGAAATATTAAAATTCTAGAATTAAAAAAAAAAAGAGATATGCTATCTCTTATCCCTTAGTTATGTAGATGTAAAATCCTTGATATATTTATTTCACACGATTAAATGAATTCATTGTATTAATACTATATTATATTACCTACATTTGAATATTGTCGTATTACATTCAAATTGTTTTATTAGCTTAGTGTGTTCATTTATTAACCACGTTTAAGATAGGATAGGACAAGGAGTGCAATCATCAATTTTTACAATAAAATGCATGTACATACATGACAACAGCCCATAAGTTAGATATGAGAGTATTTGGGAATGATTTCTCTTGCCTTTATGATTGTGTGTGTCTATGTCTGTACATGTGTTCATATATATCTAAGGTTTGTCTATGTGTGTATGTGTGCACTTTTATCTAAGGTCAACTACTAAGATTACACCTTCAAAAAAGGAAGAGTCTCTTAGATATTAATGTAATGGTCACTTAAAAAAGGCAAATAAATTGATTTTTTTTCATACAAATTCTCCTACTTGCATTCACCTTAAATAGTGAGCTAAGTCTTAGAAAAAATACCTATATGTAAAACATTGAATAGATGGTTTTTTCATCTCATGATCATTCCATATTTTTTTATTTAATAAAGAGTTACATGGGACCTCACCTAAGTACAGAATAAAGTAAAAAAATATTAAATAAGAGTTGGGGCCTATCCAAATATCACAAAACCCATTACATATTTAAAATAAAAAATAAAAACATTTAAAATTTGAGTTTAAAAATGATCAAGCATCAGAGATGGAGGATTTTTAACAAGAAGTTAGCCATGAGATTGGTGATGGTAGCCATAGTGATGGTGTATGTAGCTTTAGGGAGCTCAAAATGCATTTGGTGGTAGATGCAAGTTGTAGGAGTAAAAGAAGGAGGTAAGGGGTTGACATTGAGGATCTGGACGGTGTAGGTAAGGTTAAAAGTGTTGGGAGTAGTTTTGAGGGTGGTGGTGTTTTTGGGATACATGATGGAGTAATGACATCAAAAAAGGATTCAAATGATAGGATCCTAGTTTTCTCATAATTTTATAATATATTAAATCCATTTCATTCCTATGGTGATTTCTATAAGCCTAAGATATTTTGGTCTAACTCTAATCTCTCACCAAGGTTGGTTCCTAGGTGTGCCCTCCTAATTTCAAAGGCAAAAGGGGATGGAAAGGTGGGGGATGCACCTAGTGCTAATGTTGAGGTTAGTTTAGATCCTGAAGGGAATCCTTAACCTATATTTAAATCACCCTTATTTTTGGATGTTCCTCTAATCTTCTCCAACAACCCCACTATCTTTGAGCTCACTAACAAGGATATCTTAGCCATGGATAATGATTTTGGGTGAAAAACCCTCATTTGTAGATGTACTAAGAAATGTCCCTCCTAGGAGGAGCTCTTTCATTGGTCTAAGGTATCTCTTTATTTTCTACCAAATGGTTTTTTCATGTCCTCTTTCAAATTATGGAGGAGTAAGATTTTGTGTGGGATAATTTCCCCTAGTTTATTGGTAAGCAAGGTGTCTTTATGTGCCCTTTGGCCCACATTTTTGGCCATGTAGAGATAGTGATCTCAATGGATCTTGTATGGTCCAAGTTTTACAATCTTCCTTTAGCCATGAGAGCTATAGGGATACTTCATAAGTAGGTTAAGAAGATTGGGGATTTTGTCAAGATTGTTTTGGATTTAGTGGCTCAATAAAGGTTTATAAGGGTTTGCATCATGCCATATTTCTTAAACCCTTTTATCACTTAGTTTTGATTTGGTTTTCCTTGGGTTGTTTAATGTAATTTTTCAACTATGAAGTTTTTCCCTTTAGATGTTTTAAGTGTAACCATATTAGCCATAAAGTGGTGGAGTGCCCAAAAAATCTTGGTGTAGGTTTTGGTTCATCCCTTTTGGAGCTTTGGGTGGATAGGATTGGCTTTCCTAATGTCAACCTTGTAAACAAAATTCATAAATCTATGAATGTAAGGGGGCTCTGCCAAGCAGTGGTAATGATCCTCGGGTTTGTTCCTTTAACCTAGGCAAGGATTTTATAATTAATTATGGTTTTTATTCTCTAAGTGTTGGGTTGGAATCCTTTGTGGTTTGGTATTTAAAATTGTTGCTTAATGATGTCTAAGTTATGTTTAGTTGGGAGTCTCTAATGGGTGTACCTTTAAAACCTAAGGATGTTGGTCAGGGGTCTTTAAGCACCTAAGAATAATAGGAGCTTCTTGAGATCAACTTTCGAAAGAAGGGGCTTTAAAATTTTAGAGTTTGGAGGGTGTTTCTTCTTTAATCAAGGCACTTCTAGAGTGTATAGTTTGTTCAAAAAAGCTCATACTCATGAGATTCAACTTTATGATGAAATTGGTCTCTGTAGTCTAGTCGTATAAAAAAGTTTGATGCCCCTTATTTGGATGAAAAAGTGGAGTAATAAGTATATAGAGAGGTTTTGACTCTAGCCTAGTGAATGTGTTCACTCTCAACCTTAAATTTTGGTAAGAAAGGTATATGAGGTAGAAATATAGTTACAAAATGTCTGCAATTGGAGACTCTAATCTCTATCAATGGTGGGACTCAGTGGACTATGGAATATATTCTATCTATTATAGGAATAAGAATGTTGGATACTCATGGAGGAAAGTAATAGTAGTAAGGAGTCTTTCATTTTAGGTGATTGGTGTCTTCTTGTGTTTTTCCTCCCATTATTTGGTGTGTTTCCTTTTTTGTGATTCCTTTTATTTTTGATTGAGTTGTAAATGGTTTTCCATATCCTTCTTTAAGGATTATCTGTTCTAGTTTTTTAGTTGTTGGTTTTTTCATCTAGCTTGAGTTGGTGGTTTTTTTGTGTTGTTTGGTTAATTTTTTTTCAAAGTTGTGTCTTAGAACTAAACTAGTTTTTATCTGGCTAGAAACATTTATCTATTAAAAATAAATTGCATTTAAAAATACCAAAAAAACCTAAATTCTTGGAACAATAGAAATAATTAAAGTAAAACATGTACTAGGTAACAATAAGAGAGCCTTCATTATAGAGCTCTATAAAAGTCCATTAGAGACATTTTTAGAGGAAGGAAATCACCCAAAAGTCATGTTTAATCTACCACTCTCATCTCCATTGGTTTTTGCTTGTTCATGGCCATGTATATTCCTAGAGAATCTTCCATAAAATTGTCTTAAGAAGTATTTGTGTCACACACACACACACACACACACACACACACACACACACACACACACACACACACACACACACACACACACACACACACACACACACACACACACACACACACACACACACACACACACACACACACACAAAAAATAAATAAATAAATAAATAAATAAATAAATAAATAAATAAATAAATAAATAAATAAATAAATAACAACCCACTTGAGATGGGGAATATTAAACAACACATAACTAATTAAATCTCATGATTCATACACTTTATACAAAAAATAAGGTATTTAACCTTTTAGAAATGTAGAAACAAGGGTAGAACAAAGAGTAGTAAAGATTAGATGAAGGATTGGAATAAAATCATAATCAACCTCAAGATCAGTAGATAGACCCCCTTCCTACTTGTTCCCCCACATGCCAAATATTCTTATCACATTTTAAAAGATTAACCATTTTAACTTTCAAATTCTCCAAGTCATTATCAAAGTAATTTTACAAACCAATTGATTAAGGATGATTTTGGAGGTGTGTTTCCTCCTACTTTCAAGAGCATGTTGAATGAAACATCTAATATTTTTAATTTTATTTAAAAAAAAATGTAATCATTAACTGTAGTTTCAAGAAAATGACATTGAAAAGAATGAAAAATGAATGAGATATTAGAAACAATCAATGTATAATATTTAGAAGTTAAAAAACTAGAGAGCTCTTTCCTTTTTGAATAAAGAAAATTCACTTTTCAGTGAACAAACATTTTCATTTTACATACTATTTACACATTTATTGTTTGCTTGTAAATTATTGAATCTATTCGTACATAAATTGCCTCAAAAACATTCTTTTTTTCTCAAACTATTATGAAATTTCGTTTATCAAACATGCCTAGACAAATTAACTAAAATTTTAAAAAATATTTATGGAAGTATAGAATATTTCCACTATAGGAAGGGCCTTTTAAAAAACATGAATACAATATTATTAAGGATATGTGACCAAGACTGATAAGATATAACATATAAATATTCATTGCAATAGGTATATCATATAAATATTTATTCTTAGTAATATTCTTGATATAACATAAACAATTAAATTATAAGATAATATATTAAAATTAAGGCCAACAAACATTAACATATTTTTAGTAAGGTGGTAGATCCAGAAGCCATCTTATCTATAAAAATATGCATGTCAAAAAACTTATATTATAATTAATATAAAATAATACAATAAACTATGCAAAAAAATTCGTTAATTAATTAATATATATTGAAAAGTTCTAAAATGGATAGGAAAAAGAGATAATGAAAATAAAAATTAAGATAATACTTTGAAGTATGCTAAATATTGTAAAGAAAAAAAGCCAATCAAGTTTACCTTAGGCATTTAAATTGTAGATGAATCCCTTCACAATGTCCAATTTTTAAGCCATGGAAACAAAAACTTGAGAATATCATCAACTTTTTTGAAGTATTTATTTTTCCAACTCATTCTTTTTACAATCAATGCTATTGTGACTCCAAAACCTACTCCATATGACAATCCCACTACTATCTCATACCATGGATAGTCTATGCTCTTAATTTTTGTGTTGATTGAATTAAAAATAGGAGAAGGATAAAATTGTAGCCAAGAACACTTATTTCATAGGGGACATGCACATAAATTTGGATTCCTAGAGTAAGAGGATCTTCCAAATGTGTCAGTTATATGTCATTCTTGAGGTATGTTTCTTGAATGGTTTTTGCTGGATAAATTTAGGAAACCCAAAGAGTTTATAGATTCAAGCTATGTAGAGATTTTTCCTAAAAACTTATTTTTATAAATTTCAAGTGACTCCAGCTAAATTATTTCTCCCAAAATATTTGGAATGGTCCCATGGAAATTATTCATTAAGAGATTGAGAAGCCTTAACCCCTTCAAATTTCCAAATATATTTAGTAAATTCTCCCTTTAATTTGTTATTTGAGAGATCTATGGATGTCATGGTGGAAATGATATATGTTTAATGAAATTATATGCCTTTGGAAGTCATATCCAATCTATCTTGACATATTTCTTGTCTGACAATAGACAATAAAACCATATTGGTTTGTTATCATCATTACCTATAAACATAAAGTGTTGCATGTAATGAAACCTATAATATGATTGGAAGAAAGCAACAAGATTCAGAGTTCCATTAGTTGGTAAATCTTTGGAAATATAGTGTGTATAAAATTATTCTCCTTCATCACCAACACTTTTAGTTGTGAAATATTTCAAACTAATGTTGGTATTTCACCGTGAAATAAGTTATGCCCAATATCAAAAACCTGTAACTTTGAAAAATTTGTTATTGAGGGAGGGAATGGTAGGATTGTTAGCTTATTAGTATGAACAACTTGAATATAAATTACTTAGACTACTGAGCTCATGCAGTATGCTTCCTTTTAAACTATTATTTCTCAAATTTAGGAATTGAAGGGAAGAGCATTTGGACAAGCTTGAAGGGATGATTCTTGTCAACTTATTATTTCCTAAATGTAGGACTTGAAGGAAATAACATTTGTAAAATCTTGTAAGGATGATTCTAATTAATTTTTTATTTTTAGGAGTTAATAACATAAGTGCAATTGATAAATTACCTAAACTTGGTGGAATATTGTGATTAAAAAAATTGTCATTGAGCAACAAATATTATAGATAGGGAGACCATATTAACAACATATGCCCACTCAATAAATTTATAGACACATTAAGCATTAGTAATCGCATCCATGTTGGAGTATCTACAACTATGCTAATTTGGAGATGACTTATTGAAAGATTTATATAATGCAAACTAGGACTGATATGCCATCGCCAAGAGGAAATTTATCCAAAAACACTATTGTTAAGTAATGCCAATATATGAAGTGAAAATTGTGTTGAAATCCATGATGAAATTTGGCCATCAATTTAACATGATACTAATTATAATGTGGATAAATAGAAGGATGGAATCCAAGTTGTGCTAATATTAAGCACAGAATTAGAGAGAGTCAAATTCCATATGTTTATAAGGTTGTGAAAGAAATTCTATGAAACTAATTGATGGTGGTTTAGTGAAAAAGATATTCAAAGTATCAAACATGGAAATGGTGAAGAATAAACTATTTCATTGAAAATATTGGCATAAACATAGAATTTAGTAAAGGAGGAAAGTTGAGCAGATGAGGATGGAATAGTCCCATATAGTTGGTTAGTAGAGAAATCTAGATGCATAAGTAAATAGAGATTTCCCAAGTAAACTATAATGTTACTGGTCAGATCATTAATACTAAGTTATAGTGTCCTTGGAGAATATAGAATCCCTAGAGAAGCCAGTATGTTTCCACTTAACTAGTCATTAGAAAGGTCAATAATCTAAAGAGGAAAAAAATTACCAAGGGAAGCTAGGATGCTTCCAATGAATTGGTTGTACCTGAGATCAAGAGATGTGAGAGAAGAAATATTGGATAAATAAGAATGTATGATTCCATTGAGATAGTTTGAGGAAAGGATAAGAGACATGAGAGGATAAAGATTGGATAAACAGGAAGGTATGCTTCCATTGAGTTTATTGTAATTGATCTCAAGTTTAATAAGGTTGGTGAGAGGATAAATGCAACAGGGTATTATCCCACTCGATCCATGTGTTGATGGTGAGAAATGTCAAGACAAAAAAAAAACCCTTTCATCTATCTTGAAGGTTAAGATGAAATCATACTAGTTTAATTGTAAGGGTCTAAGGAATGAGAATTAATTTCAAAGATGCACAGAAGGGTTTTTTTTAAAGTTATATGGATTAATATGTTCTATAATTATTATTATTATTATTATCGATCATGTCAAGAAGAATATACTTATAAATAATGCTTTAATCCAATATGCTAATTGCTGCTTCAATGTACTATTAAATAATCTTAAATCTGACTTATAACTATTAACTAACCTATTCAATAGAGAAAAACCTATGAACTAGGTAATCCCTTGAAGGAAAAAATACTCAGATTGTTAAAAAAATGTATCTAATATACATGCTCACACTACAAGGATGAAATAAATCTACAACAACTAAGAAAAGCAACCTAGTACCTAAAAAGAAAATAAAAGAAAGATACCTAAAGCCAATCTAAAAGCTATGACCAATTAAGAATAAGACTATTTATAATGGATTAGAAAACTAATAATGTTAGAAGCCTATAGGTATGACAATAAGAAAATAACTAAAGGATAAGAATCTATAAGAAACTAAAACTAATAAAAATATTAAAGAAAACTATGTACTAAGAAGTAGTAAATGAAAAAGATTTTAAGAGTTGATTCTAATCTAATAAAGAAATCAAATCTTTAACAAAATTAAGACCAATAAGAAAAATGAAAGAAATGTGAGGCTAAAAATAGATTCATCTTAGCATAAAATAGAAGATATATTATTGAAAAACCTAATTTTAGTACAAATTATCTTCAATAAGATAATCATTTACAATTGAGAGATAAACAAATGTCACATAAAGTGATGTATTCATCATTGTTCGGGTCATGTATTAGATGTTTTACACATATGACTACATAATTGTAATCATCAGAAGATATTAGGCTTGATATGCATTAGATAATTATTTTATAAACCAAATAATAAACTTGGATATACCTACCCTAACCAATTGGGTCACTCAACCATTAAAGAATTTAATTTGATCTATTTATAAATGAATCCTTAATCTCAAAGATTGTTTGCACATAGAGAGAATAAGATGAAACTTGAATAACTTATAGCTCTTTAATACCTATTGTGTTCCTCCCTTTGTGATGTAACTTTGATTTCCTTTTGAACAATATCCTTAAGAGATGGTTAAGAAAATAAGTTATAACTAACTTTAGTTAGTTATTTGTTAACTTTGATTGCCTTTTGAAAAGTAAATTAGTTAATTTTATAAATTGAATTCAAGTTCAAGACTTTAATAAAGTCTAAACATCAAAATTACATAATAATAGACTAAATATAACTCCAAAAGGTTGGGGGCCCTTTAGTCATTGCAATCATAAAAATAAATAGTCAAATATGCCAAACATCATAATAACTATAGTAATTTAAATAAAATTAAATACTATAAACATTAATTCCATATACATTTAATCATATAGTTCAATAAAATATATAATAAAAATAAAGTATACTGCATAAAGTGTTAACTTGATCTCATGAATCCACAAAAGACAAAATGTAGAGTATCCACATACTTAAAATATCAAGTATCAAGCTTTAACTAGAAGAAAAAACTTAAAAAACATTTCACTCATCATCATTATCTAAAAGTACTTCAATCAAGAGGTGGCCTTTATCTATCATGAACTCAATGTATTCCATCACAGTTGTAGGGAATTTGACTAGCTCAATACCCAACTCACTGCCCTCATCATCCATTTCCATCTTTATCTTATGCCAAATAAAATGTATATGCATAATTGCCTATACATATTCTTTGTAATTAAAACTCTCAAGACTACTCAAAAGCCAACATTTTCAACATCGACACCAAGTTCAAACCATTCAACTACAACCTTCATTATACACTACCATCAAATATTGTACCTTCAAGATAAATAATCTTAAATAAAAAAGCTAACACATACCAAAATGAAATCAACAGAGAATACCCAACATATAGCAATTTTCTGAGCACTAAAATATGAATTTATCAAGTTTCATCAAGAAATGCAAACGTATTCACAAATTTACCTAGTTTCCATATACCATGACAAATTGACTACATAAAACTCAAATTTATTTAATCATAACATCAATTTTGTAATCAAAACAACCTAATTTAGTTTATATTCTCAAAGAATTTCTCATATTGAACCAAAAAACACATCTTTCCAAATGAATGTGTCATGAATAATCAAGAATGGATTTTTTTTAACACCAAAATACACATACAAAAGGACTAAACCAATACCATATTGACATTCAACTATTTATGTCAAAATTTAAATAATGATAATGTAGGTAATAGTCTTTCACTAACAACATTGAAAATGCTTCCAATACCTAAATAATGCCAACTTCTTTCCTCATGCAAGATTTCAACTACCCAAGAAACCATTTTGAGGAATACCATTAAAAATTATCATCTTATACACATGCAGACTTTTAATTACCCATAAATGACATAAATGTTGTATAAAAAGGCACATAAAGTTGTCTTAGTTAGTTCTTAGATTAATACAACTGGGTGTAAACATGGGATATTCCCTTTGCACTCAACATTTTACACTCAACTACGTCAACAACAATTCACATAAGGCACATGCCTTATACACTTACCCAAAGAATAACTAAGAAGGAACTAGGGCCTATATTTGATTAGTTATGCCATGACACAAGGCATCAATTATATAACTTGGTTAATTAAAATAAGGATTAAGTAGATCCATAAGCACAAGCTCTTCATGGGCCAAGCCTAGTGGCCTATAGGAACAAGCCTTTATGGACTAATCCTAGAGTGATATGGGCATAAGACTTTGTTAAACTAAGCCTATCATCATATCGATGTTTGAAGGGTTAAAGGGTTGCTTTCACTTTAAATACTCATGCTAGGCTTATGCTTTTAGCAAGGGGAAGAATGCTTGGTGTAATATCTATATACTTAGTCTTTATACAAGTCATGGTTGATGTCATTAATATTTACAAGGACTCTATTAATAACGTGATTTATAAGCTCAAAAAAAAAAATCTTAACATAAATGTATTGAATTTATAATATTATAATCATTGTGCATTCAAATACCAACACCAAAGATGCATAAACTAGATATCATGTTTACTACAACCATTCTTTGTCAATATTCAAAGCTCAAATAAAGAGAGTATACAGTTCATGGTATTTAGGATAGAGTATGCTTAGTTAAAACTACCTAATGATCTAAAGGCTCACAAGAGAGCTTGGGTGTTTATAAATGGAGCCTTCATGGCATCCATATTATTAAGTCTAATGGTTACTAGATGTATGTATACAAAGTGAATTCCAATTTTCTAGAGCTTTGCTACACTATATTCATCTCGTTGCATTAATTAGTTCATGCTCTTTTTATAACTCTTCAAGAACAACTCTACTAGGGTGGAATATGCATATTGAGTGTCAGTCTAGAACATTGGTGATCATTCCTATCAACTCCATCACCTTAAAAACTTCATGCTACAGTCACCATGTATCACCAATCCTAGAAGATGCCCTAAAGATCCAAGAATTAGTTAGCCACCTCCTGGCTGGTATAAAGTATGTGTCGAAACCTTCAGTTGGCACAAAAATGCCAAAATGTCAATCATCATGCCAAATTATTTCTTTGCATCAATGTGGATGTCATGTTATTACAAATCCTTACTTATCAAAATAAGGGGCCCAACATTACCCCATATAAAATTTCTAGTCCATCCTCAGACTAGGATATCAAGGTCTTGGTGGTGTAAAAATTGGGCATGCTCTCCTTAAGCTCAGTGCTAAAGTCTTAAAATGCCTATATGGTGAGCTTGATTTCTTCAATGATGTTGTCTATTTTTATGGATGTAACACTAATCAAAAGCACATCAATCTTCTCTAGCTCCTTCTAGAAGGCCTTTAAATTTACCTTAGCATTTTCCACACTTGCATCTAGGATTAATCCTTGCTCACAACCCTTAATATATATAGCATGGAAGAGTGCTTCCAAGTTTGGATCTTACTATTTTATCTGATTGTTGAGGGCATTAACATTCCCCATGATCTATGCCTATTTTGACCTACTTACTGAGTACACCTGTGCCATCAGTTTCTACTTCTCCTCCTTTACTTTTTTTAGGTGCACATCTATGACTAAGGCTTGGTTGAAAAATCTTAGGAAAATAGCATCAGATGCATATGCACCCTATTATAGTTTCTCAAAGAGGTTTTATACCTCTTTGAGCTTACCATCAAGCTCCTTCTATAGTGTGATGGAAGGATCTTATTCTTCTTGCAGCGGCTCAGGTTTTAACATTAGGAGCATCTATTCCACTAGCACATAGATTTTATCAACCTTAGAGAGGTTTGAAGTATCAATTCCAACCATATGGGATGGTTTGGCTATCTCTATGCACTCATAGAACTATTTTTTCTTAAATCTGGTAGCTTATGCTTCATATTCAGCTTCTTTGTGGAGCTTCTTCCATTTTCTTGCCCTACTATCATTGACGATATTTCAACATGCAACTTCAGTGGCCATTCTAATAAGTGCATTCCCATACCAAACTTGGTTCTTGGTGAAAATTTTTATAGGGAGGGAGTCCTTCCCCTCCTAAATCTCTTCCAAGCTCAAAGTAGTTGCTCTAAGCCCCTCAAAATGAAGCTCATCCATATAATGATCCAATGAAAATAAAATTTGTTTGTGCATCTTAGTTGTGGTGATTTAGGGGGCATGATGTCATACATGTAGAGTTATTCATCCCTCCATCCCATTGTACCTTCTCCCTTATGATTAGCTTTATGTCATCTTTTTCAATGATGGCCATTTTTATTTGTTCTTCCTCCTCTTCACTGTTACCACTACTTTATTCAGTGATTTTATTAGAGGATTCACATACTTTTTCCTTAGGGGTTTCTTCCTTGGACTTTCCCCTTCATCCACTTCTTCTTCTTGAGGCTTCTCAATATTCACCTCCAAGGTAATTCCTTCAGTGCCAACATCACCTTGTTTCTATTGGGGTTCCTCTATGGTCTTCATTTACTATTTTGAGGTACCATTATTGCCTTCTTTTTCTTTAGGTGCCTCCTCACTACTTAGACATGCCTCTTATGCAGATTCTTTTGCATTTTTAGTGGGGGCATTATGTGTTTGCTTCATTGCTTCAATGGCTGGTCCTACACTTATAGGATTCTTCTTGTCCTTTTTGTCTATCTTGGCCACTTCCTTTTCTTAGGCCAATCTATGCTTATCTTCAAGAACCATCACCTTCTCAATGTCCAACTTTCTCAAGCCCATTTTATTCTAAACCCTTATCTTCTCTTCTTCTATATGTGAAGGTGATGTGGAGGGTTCTTCACTAGATGAGGATCTTGTCATCTCCTCTACTTCTTCAAGTGTGGTAGTTATGCCACTTTAGAGGTCTTCTTGTACATCGATGGTGTTTGGCTCTTCTTCCTCCTCTTTTATCTGTAGGATGTATGCCCATGTTCTTTCTTATTGGGTCTCCTTCATTCTAGGAGTGAAGGTCACCTATTTATTCATATATTATAGAATTATAGTAGATAATGTAACTAGTCCCTTAGTCTTCTTCTTATTCTTCTTGCTAGAAGAAACACTCTTTAGCATGAAGGTTATGCACTTATTAGGAGTTGGAAGCATAGTTTGTTCTCTAGAGGAAATCTTCAACTTAATGCTCTATGTTATCTCTTCAAGTTTCTCCCCCCACTTCTTATATAAGGTCTTATCCTACATCCTTGGTGTAACCTTTCATTCATTCCCAACTAGGAAGGGTAATTTATCATCTTTTTCAGTATTGTACCCTTATTACATGGCTTCATTTCATAATAGAGATTGAAGATGTGCATATTTACTATTTATCTTTAGAGGGGATGGAGATCCATCCTATTGGAGTCATCCTCCTCATCCTTGGTGGATTTGGATTTAAGGTGCATAAATTATCACCTCAACCTACTCCTTTATTTATCCATAGTCTTTATAAAGATCTCCAGCTATTACACATTGGTAATCCTCCTTAGCACCACCATGAAATTCTAGGCAAAAAATGTATAAGGTATCTTAAGCCATTTAGATAGGTTCCCATCTGTGAGTTCCAGGCACACCACATAGAAATGTTTCATTACAAAAAAAATTATCATTCCTACCAGATGTTAGGAGATCTCCTGAGGGATGTACCATCCAATCATAAAGGCCTTGATATATATGTTGCACCACCCTTGTACCCTTATATTATATTTTTGTGAAAATCTAGGTGGGCAGATAAAGTCTTGATACTTCATCATAGGGGAGTCATTGTGGGGTGGGAATACCCAAAGGTTTTCATCATCTCCATCTGGCACATCAATCTCCTCCATCACATTCAAGATCAACATGTATCCCCATGTGAAGGTATTGTGTGCTTTATCACACTCTTACATGTTCTTAACCATCTCCTCAATAATAAATCTAGAGATGTTAAACTTCACCTCTTATACAGTGTGATGGGTAATGCACAAGTATGTCTTGTTGATGTTATAACATTGATTACTAGGGCACAGTTTGGAGATAACCAGGTGCACTATAGCCCTTATGCCAGGGTCTTATATGTCATTGATTGGGAAAATGAACTTTGAATTATATTAGCCTAGGAGTTTCATGATTGTCTCCACCTTCACTTCATCCTCCATTATCTGATGGAGGTCTCTAATGATCTTACTGATGAGGCACATTGAGATCCTCATGCACCTCCCTATGAAATAGAAGCAGTCACCATCTACATGTGAGAGGAGGAATTACACCAATTCCTCTAGCTTGCCAAAGATTAGTATCTCAAATAATTAGGCTATACCAGTGGTCTCTAATTTGTCTTGGATGAAGATGTCAAAGAGGGTGGCAGCCACCTTTGTCTTCTTTTCTATGTCAACCATCTAACATTGGTTGAGTTTTTACATGTTTTTATTTGTACAGTGGTTGTAATCCTTCAATCTACACATATATGCAAAGGATACCCACTTCTCCCCCACCATGACCTTGGGGGGATTACATCTCTCTATAATCAAGCTTTGTACTTGATTTTGGGTATACCATCATGATGTTGATGCCTTCTACCATCTACGCCTCTCATTTCATGGTGGTTGCTTCTTTCATCATCTATGTTTTCTTGGCATCCTTCTGTGTCTATAGAGGACATATAATTAACCTTTTCTTTCCCATTCTAAATTGGTTATTGTTAAAGTGTAGCTGGTTGATCTTTTCTAATCCCTTAATCATGCTTGGTGCTTCTTCATAGTCATGGAAACTATGACTGTGTCTTTGGATTTTGAGTTTCATGCACTGTTAATGGTAGCTTAAGTGTCTTATAGAATTTTTACTACTATGTTTCTTTCTCAATCCCTCTCCACTCACCTCCTTTACAATTCAAAGTGGAACATAATATTTGTCTTTGTTCAACCATTCTAACTCTATGACTGGGGATTCTTTGGTTTTCACTGTGATAGCATTTTATGGTTTGTGTGGCTTTAGCTCTATTTAGCTCTCTATGTCTGGTTTGAATTCACATAAGGTTTGTAACCTAGTCCAATTTGTCATTCACTTATTTATACCTTATTTTTAAATACCTCATTAATGGATAGTGATTAATGGCATGGTAGTGTATACATTTTTTTAAACTTGCTAAACCCACAAAATTTTCAAAAATCTGCCAACACATTCTCATTTATTGAAAATATTGGTACTTTCATGGTCACATCATTAAATTTTTCTAATATTTTATTTAGTGAAGTGATAGTTTATTCTAACAGTCAATTCTCACCGATCATTGGGTGGATTTCAACTATCTTGATGATATTTATTTTATGCTTTATTCACCTTCGCACAACCTTTACCTTTCTTATGGAAACATGGTGTAGTGCTTCATATCTACATGAATTAGCCTCATCGGTTCTATCTCATCTTCATATTGTGATTATTTAAAAGCATACCTCTTTTTTTTGGTCAATTTTTATATGCTTCCATATCTCTTGCTTCAACCTTCCCTACCCCATAAAAATCCTTGTGTTGGACTTCCAGCACTTCATTCTCTTTTCTTAATTTCTTATGCACTAACATCTTATGCACCTCCCTTTGTCAACTTATACTCATATCTTTCTAAATATGGGAAATTTCATGCACCTAAAATTTAGGTGTCTGGCCTTTGGTGCTTTAGAGAGCATCCATGATCAACTCACCTGACTAGATTTATGCATGTAAGTTCCAGAAGAGTTCTCCTATGAGCCTAAAAGTTCCACACCTATTCACTCAACAGAAATGAAACAAACATAATTAAATATTTGGATTAAACCAAATTTTAATATGATCTAAACAAAATAAATAACTGATGGCACAAGTACCATCTTATTGAATATAGGGATTTAATCTGTTGCCGTTACAATCCCTAGGGAGCATTTCACATGTCAACATGTATAGCTTACATGCACCAATATCCAATATATTATGGATGACATAAGGTCCCATACATATAATTTTTAATTTGCCTGGGTGCTTGAGGTACTTTGAGTCATATAGAAAGACCAATGCACCTTTCGTAAAAACCTTGTGCTTGATGTGGTTATCATGTCATAGCTTCTGGTGTACCTTTCCTATTTTCTGGCTCCACCTTGCTTGGGTGCATATCTCATACAAGTGCTTCAAGTCTTCTAGTCATGCACTCAAAGACTCTTGGTCATCCAATTGACTAATATATACAATGTGTAATGAGGGCACTATAAATTCCATCAGTTAAATGACCTCTATGCCAGACACCAATTAAAATGGTTTAGCCTTATTGAGGCACTTTTACATAGTGTGATAGACCCATAATACTATTGACACATGATCATCCCAATCTTTGCAACCAACATCACATATCTTTGTGAGGCATGCTCCCAATATCTTATTAAATGCCTTTGTAGTGCCATTTACTTGGAGATGATAGGGTGTCATTTTATGGTGTGCCACAATATATTTAATTAGTAATATCTAAATGGTTTTGTTGATGAAGTGTTCACCATGATCTCTAGTTAATTTAAGTGGGCACCCATAATGACTAATGATATTTTCCCAGATAAACCTTGTTATGGTGGTGGTTGTATAGTCTTTAGTCAGTGCAGCTTCATCCCACTTGGTGAACTAATCTGTGGTAGCCAAAATATATCATGTACTTATGTGCCTTTCAGTGGGAGAAATAGACCCAAAAAAAGTCAATGGCCCATTTTGAAATGGTGCTTATGCAAGGATGGGGATGAGAGACATCTCATCTTAGTGGTTTAGTTTTCTCATGCACTGGAGGATGTTACATGTTTTGGTGAAATATTTTGCATCTTGGAACATATTTAGCCACCATAAGCCTAATTATAGTACATTACATGCCATATCATCTCCCACAAAATGGCCTCTATCAATACCATCATCTACTTCTTTCAAGACTGAGTCATATTCATGTTCTAAGACACACTAGTGCATGACCTCATTGTAGTTCAACTTGTATAGTTCCCTGCTAGTGAGTTATAAAGGGGTAGCATGAACTGTGAAGTACTTCTTCTCCTTAGTTGTCATAGTCTAGGGTATAGATCTAGATGTTAGAAATATGGAGATCTTTTCTAGGTCTTTTGGGATGCACTAGACCTTGTAAATTTGTGCATCAAGTATATAATCTTCAATAGGTGCTATCGTATTGCTAGAATTAATAAGGGACAAATGGTTTGGGTCTGAGTTTTGTTTTCCAGGTTTTATTACAATAGAGAAATAGAATTCTTGAAAAAAAACAATCCATTAATAAATGTGTCCATGGAGAACATGATTGTTCACCAAGTACTTAAGTGCCTTGTGATCAATGAAGAAAATAAAGGGGGTAGCCAATAAGTACTACTTGAACTTCTATAAGGTATAGACCATGGCAAGTGCCTCACACTCAGTTATGGTGTAGTTATGTTCTACCTTGGTTAGTTTTTTACTTGTAAAAGAAATAGGATGATACATTTTGCCTTCACCTAGATGTGGTAGAATGGTCCCAATCACATAATTAGATGCATTGACATAGACATGGAATGGAGCAACTTGATTGGGAAATTGTAATATCAGTGCACTTACTAGTTTGAGCTTCAGGGTTTCAAATGCATCTTCTTATGATGCACCCTAATAGAATGGGCCATCCTTTCACAAGAGCTCTTATAATGATGTTGAAATCTTGGCATAATTACATATAAAATTCATATAGTACCTATAATGTCCAAGAAAGGCTCAAACATCCTTTTACATTGATGGGGTCTGGAGCTGAAGTATGATTGCAATCTTCATCAGATCAATGAAAAAATCATCCTTGCAGATGATGTGCCCAAGAAAAGTGCCAAATAGTGTTGTAAAAACACACTTATTAAGGTTCAAATAATTTTTTAGCTACATATACCTCTCAAACATCAGGTACAAGTTGTTATAGTGATCCTTCACTAATCCATACATAGTCCAATCATCTAAGTATACTTGGAATAATTTATGAATGAAGTATTTAAAAGCAATGATCACAACCTGGGAGAATATGACTGGCACATTCTTTAGCCCAAAGGGCATCATGTTGTAAAAAAAATAACCCCATTTTGTTGTAAAGGTAGTCTTGGGATTGTATTCTTCCTCAATAATGATATGATGGTATCTTAAGAACCTATCAATAAAGGTGCATATCTCACAACCTATGACACCATCCAAGACTTCATTAGTGAACAGAGTTGGAAATGGATTAGTTATGTAGGTAGTGTTCAATAATCTATAGTTGACACAAATTTAGATGCACCCATCCTTCTTGATGCTAATGATCATGGGGCTAACACATTTGGATTCCTACATGGGGTAGATGATCCCTACAACTACCATGCCATTTATCTCCATCTTGATAGTGGTGCAAAGATTGGGGTTCATCCTATAGGGCTGCTTATTGATAGGTCTTGTTCCATTGACTAGATTGATGCTCATCTTCTTGAGGGATAGGTGTGTACCTTTCATGTCTATATAATTCTAAGGGAACAAGTCCTAGAATTCCTTCAAGAGGTCCATAATACATGCTAGCTTTGTATCAGACCAATAGGCACCTAGAGTACAATCTTTGGTTCCCCTTCTGAGTTGATATCTACCATGGTAGTTTTTAGTGGCATGTTGTAGGGTTCATTCTTCTCCTAATGTGAATCCTCAACATATCTTCTACCCTCATTTGTTTCTATTTGAAGGTGGGTAGGGTATTCTTATTCTAGGGTGATATCCTCAACTTGTTGCACTAACTTTATTTTTCCTGTCAAATTATTTAAGTTTTGTGCCTTCCATGTGTCATCATCTTCATCACTAGATTCACTATTGAGGGTTTTATCTTTAAATAAGGTTGGTAAAGCTAACCCTTTTTCAATAAACATGTCTTTTAGGCACTCATCCAATATTCTAGTGTCCTCAAACACTAACCTTTGAAGTACTTGTAGTAGTTCAATCAATTCAAGGTTTTGTAAAGAAAAGGAGAAGGTGTGAATAAACCACTCTTTTAGTGCATCCTAGCTGGTTGTCTCATAATGCATCTTATTTATAATGTACCATGCTTTTGCCTAAGTCTTTAAGGTCTTATATAAGGTGTGTAGCCATGGGTTCCTTAGGGCATTTTTACCACAGATAGTCCAAATTTATTCATAAAGGTGCACATGTGCTATGGGGTTAAAGTCACTAGAGTAGGATGAGATGTCTGGGTCCTCATTGTTGTTTCTAAATCTAATGCAAATGGCTGCCTTCAAGTCTTGCCAAGTTTGCAATCTAGGATTTTGTTTTTCCCACCAATGAGTGGGAGTGCTATTCAATGTATATACTAGTGCTCCCATTCTATCCACCTCTTTTGGGATGCATGGTTCGAGGTCACAGACATAATATTTCACTAGATTACTCCCTTCATATCTTAGGAGCACTACAAGCTTACCCTTACTAATGCAAAACACTATCTTTCCCTTCTTCTTAGAACAAGGGACCCACCTTTGAGAAGTGTGATTAATTTAGACCAAACCTATTTATGACACCTTTGATCAATGGTTTCATATGATTCCTTGACCCATCAGTCATAGGCAATGTCGATGGTGTTTGAGCTTGATTGTCCATCTTCCCAAAAGACCAATCCTTGTTCATTTGGGTTGAGAGTCTTGGCACCTTACACTATGATGTTATATATATGGTTGATCTCATCCTTGATGTCCATGCTCTCAACATACGGAGGTCCTTGGTCATTTGAGAGGGGTATAACTACCCTCTCCTTTCCATTATCAAATGTCATGTAGCACCTTTTAAAGTGCATATCTACAATATTTTATAAACATCATGGTATTCCTAAAAGCATCAGGTAGTTATCCTATTATACTAACTTGATCACTTCAATGTCAATGTAGAATTTGGCACCCATGATATCTAACTATGCTCTTTAGAATTTTGATAGGCTACACGTAGGTCTTATTGGCCATGAAGAGTACATGAGGGGAAGGCCTCAAGACTGGCCTACGTATTTTCTCCTAGGAATTATTGGTCAAGATGTTGACCTCAATGCCTATGTCTATAAGGACATCATAGATAGACCATCCATAAGTAGTGGTATTCACCAAGAGTTCTTAGTCATATTATGCATTTTGTGTATGTTAAAGTTCTCACACCCTCTCCATGCATGACATAATGAGCTCAACTTTCTTTTAACGTACATGCTAAAGGAGAAAGTTATTTAATAAGGGAAGTATTCCCTCTATTTACAGGAGGTGAAGGATCTTAGTTAATTATTGTATCTCAGCTTCTTGGTTGTCTTATTTTTTTCAAGATCTAGTAGCATGGGCTTCTAGGTCTTGTGCTAATTAGAGCTCCCCTTACAAGTTTTGTATTACACGAATAGGCTACTATAATACATCTTTTTGGTTTGACAAGTATAGGTAAGGGTAATATTTGGTTTTAGGATATGTTATGTACTTAGTGTGATCTTTATCCCTATATTCTATGCATAAATTAGGTATTGACATAACTAGTGGCTGAGTGATGAATCTACTATGAGTAGTTTCCTACACCTTGACTATATCTATGTGGGTTAGTTACATCTTCAGGGTCTATTTTATATTTTTGGATCATCCCTGATCACTCATGCACCCTTATTTGTGTTAGGCCTACCTTGGATCAAATATTTGTATAAGTCAGGGCTTTCTTCGACCTTATGGGACCATCGATAATACCCATACATGGGATGTGTAGGGTAGTCATGTTGATAATGCTCTATCAAGCCACACTTATAACATGAGTAGGGTGGAAACTTTCCACCAAAAAATCCTCCACCTCACCATCTAGAACTTCATTACATCCCAAAGCCTTCATTCTATTGATGATAGCCTCCATTTCCTTGGTTAGCATATCCTCTAACTACTATAGTGGCCTTTCATGCACCTCTTTCCATTTTCTCATGAATTTCATCAATCACCTAACAATCAATAGTGGTATGGGTATAGGAATCACACAACTAATAATATATATTTGTTTTATCCTAGATAACATGTTGTAATAAAGGTGAGTTGTGAACATCATGCACCTCTTGATAGACTTCGTAGCTTAGAAGTAGGGTGTGCACATTCCTTCATGGGTAGTTAGTATGATTATGGCCTTCTACTTCATAGTTGGTGCACCATAGTCTACATAGAACATCTTATGATGATCCAACGATAAAATTTTGGAGTTGGGAGGCCATAAATGCAATATATAGATCCATAAATGGGTTGATCCTAATATCAACACTTTCAATTACCTTGGCTCTAAGCACAGCTTTAAGTGCTTTGTGAGGGTCTATAAAAGTCTTCATAGAAAGTGCTCTTTAGAATGGCATGAGCAATCCTCCAATAAACCATTGTGCATGTTGGGAAGGGTGAATATCATATGGTAGATTCAATAAGAGAGTCTTGAACCTTGCAGCATATAGATGCATGCTTTTTGAGAGTCCTTGGGTAATCTATTTTAGCATGAAGATGCTCTACTATTTAAACTTTTGAATGTTAAATTCCTTAAAAAATGCATCCTTCAAGATATCATAGTCAACCATAGCATATTTAGGACTAAATTTTCTATACTAGGTGTGGGTGCAATCAAGTAAAGTGGTCACAAATTAGGTCACCTTTCACTCTAATTGGATTATGCCTGTGTGTGCCACTATAGTTCACATTTCTACACATGCTCTATGACATTCTCCATGTTGTGATACTCTAGTAAGTGCATATCCATATCATAGTATATTTATTGTATGAGGACATTTGGGATCTAAGGTACTTGTCCCTCTAACATCTGTCTTAGGGGTGGTCCTCCAATGTTTCCAACCATTGGGTTAGGCACTGGTCCTATCATTATTACTAGCACAATTGATGTTGATGGTCATATACTACTTACTTATGGCACCAGATTACTTCCTACAAGTTGATGACCACTTTGCATTGCTAACATCAACTGAGTTGGTATTCTCACATTCAAGTTATGTTGTGGTGAGCTAGTGCCCAAAGGTCTAGGGGTAGTTATGCTTAACTCCTTGTATGGAATAATCTATTTAATCATAAAATTTCACTCCAAGTCTATAAAACATCTAAGATCTATGTCAATATAGTCAATTACTACTTATGTACTTTATTCAAGTGGGGGATCTAGCATGTGAGCATGCACCATAGGTTCAAAAGGGGCAGGCACATCAAGCATATATTTATTCACCAAATCTTATAGGAACCCCATGAATTTCACACCTATCAAATGTTGAGCTCGATCCATCTCTTTATTACATCTCTCATCCTTATGCTATTTTATTTGAAGAGATCCTTCCCCATTCCCTTCCCACTTGCTATGGGTTCTCTCATCACTTTCAAGTTCTAGATCTTCCATCAGTCTATGTCATCTCTTATTATAGGTCTATAATCCAAGCTCTTGAGAATCCATTTACTCATTCCCTTCCATTATGGTTCACTTACATATCCCCTTTTCCCCCTTTGCATTGTTCATATGTGAAAGGATTTTAGCCTTCCATCCCCAAAGTTTCTAAACTGTAATCCACCATTAGTTTTTTGAGCTCTGTGTTGCATTCCTTCACAAATGTGCCTCAAGGGTCATGCAAAAAATGGTACTATGCTTATTTAGGGCATGAGTATGTTAAAACTATGAGCTCAAGTATGTATCTATTTAGTGTTCTTTTCTACCATTTATCCACTACACTAGTCCAATTAGCATCTAGGGTCTCAAGTCTCTCTAAGCACTCCTTCCACTCATAGCATTGTCCATACCTTCTTCTATGGGTTGAATATGTAGCCAACCACTGGTGCACATGCTTAGGTAACTCATAGAAAAAAAAATTGTATATAACATCATTTAGGTTATTCTAAATCCATTTCCTTGGGTTTTGTCCTTTACAAGTTGGATGCTTTAGTATAAAACTATATTCCACATGTTGTAACTAGTGCTCAATGTTTTCAAGGGAGAGTTGGTATATCATTTTTATATACCATTGCAAAAACAAAATTCAACATGGGTCCTAGTAATGAAACCTAAATTTTATATAAAAGGGTGTACAAAGTTGACTTACTTGGTTTTTGGATTATTACAACTAGGCACAAACATGGGATATTCCATTTACACTCAACATTCTACAATTGGTTGTACTGACATCAATTCACATAAGGCACAGGACTTATGCACTCACTTGAAGTGTAACTGAGAAGGAACTAGAGTCCATGTTAGGATAATTGTGCCATGGTGTAAGACATTGATTATAGAACTTGGTCAATTCAAAGAAGGCTTAAGTAGATCCATATGCACAAGCCCTTCACGGGCCAATCCTAATGGCCTATAGGCATTGGCCTTTTATGGACTAATTATATGTTTATATGGGTATAATCCTTTGTTAATATAAGCCTATAATTGTATCGATGCTTAAAGGGTCAAAGGGTTGATTTCACTTTAAATACTCATGCTAGGATCAAGTTTCTAATAAGGGAGGAATGTTTGGCATAGGATATATATATTTAGTCTTTATACAAGTCACAACTAATGTCATTAATATTTGTAGGAACTTCATTAATGACATGATCCATAAGCTCACAAACAACATTCTTAATATAAATGTATTGAATTTACAAAATTATAATCATTGCAAATTCAAATAACTATACCAAAGATGCATAAAATGGATATCATGTTTACTGTAGCCATTATTTATCATTAATCAAAACTCAAATAAATAGAGTATATAGTTCATGGCATTTAGAATATAGTATGCTTAGCTCAAACTACCTAATGACCTAGAGGCTCATAGGCAAGATTGGGTGCTTACAAATGGATCCTTCACATCATCCATACTTTTAAGTCTAATTCTTACTAGATGAATGCATATAAAGATAATTCCAATTCACCAGAGCTTCACTACACTATATCCACCTCATTAAATCAACTGGTTTGAGCTCTTTTTATATCTCTTTAGGGATAACTCTTCTAGGGTGGAATGTGCATATAGAGTACTAATATGGATCCTTGGTGATCATTCCCACTAACTCCATAGCATTGTAAACTTATTTCTATAGTCACCACATATTGTCAATCCTAGAAGATGCCCTGAAGATCTGAGAACCAGTTAACCACCTACCAGCTAGTACAAGGTATGCGATGAAACCTCTAGATGGTGCTAAAATGCCAAAATGTCAATCATCATGCCAAATTATTACCTCAAATCAATGTGGATTTTGTGTTAGTGTGAATCCTTATTTATATAAATAATGGTCCCAATAATAAATTGATCAAATAATTCATGAACCCTTACATGCTTATAGTCTCTTAATAAAATCTCATTCAATGTTCCCAATAAATATCAAACAAATAAATCTTGGAATACTAAAAATTACTTGAATAAAAATTTATTTAAAACCTATTTCTCATTATTCTAAAAAAAACATGTTAAAACTATATGAGAATTTGTTATGCCCTTAACCTACAATGCATCTAGGGATATGTGTGGTTGACTTGTGGCTTACACACCTTCATAGTAGCTTGTTAAATTTCTTGATGTTATTAGTATGGTTGGCCTATGGAATAACCATGGCTAAGTATAATACATATAAGAGTAGTGGTTAGTATTTTATCACCATATTGTGAATTTT
Source organism: Torreya grandis (assembly GCA_037957365.1). Classification (NCBI taxonomy): domain Eukaryota; kingdom Viridiplantae; phylum Streptophyta; class Pinopsida; order Cupressales; family Taxaceae; genus Torreya; species Torreya grandis. The sequence goes on along the minus strand of JARHVA010005947.1, from coordinate 922,185 downwards.
GTTCTTATTGCATTATTGTGGAGGTTTCCCCCTCGAAGTGGCTCAGTCATAATATTAAATTATTCTATTCCTTCACCAATTTTTGTTGTGGATATACTTATTTTACTCTTAATTATATGATATATAATTCTATTCTTGTAAAGAATCTAAGTAATTTCCTTACAAGTGGTATCAGAGCCTCAATTTAGGCAAGTTTTTATGATGCAGTTTTTAATGATCTAGCATCGTAAACACTAGTAGGTTGAAAAAACATAACTTTTGATCCATGAAGAATTGATTTTTTCATCTCCACAATTTTTTGCATGAGGTTATTTTATAAAATAATAAAAAAATATCAAGGTAAAAAAAATTTGGAATTTTTTTACCTTATGCAAATTAGTAGTCATTGGATTCACCTCTACGAGATGATCACAACGGTCTATTCTAATGATAAACCTTTTTGGGCTGAAAATTTCACCCTTTTGTACAATATTATTAGTTGGATTCATCTATATGAGATGATAACAATGGTTTATACCACTTGTACTTGTTTTTTGAGGTTAAAACCCTCATAGGCTTTTATTGACCAATTTTGACTTTTAAGTCAAAATAAGGCACCCTTAGTAAAAAACTTCATTTTAAGAATATAATGGGGTTTAATATATTTTAATAAGGTGTTTTATAGGTCATTTTATGTCTTTAAATGTTATATTAACCATGGTCACCTTTTTTATTAGTCTATCATGTCATTTGGTGTCATTTCAAGGGTCTAAATAGTGCATTTAATGCTTTGTACAGGTTTCTTGGAAATTTTGAAAGTTTAAAAGAGTTTTATCATATGAAATTTATCCTATGAGTTATATGGTAAATGTAACTAACTTAAAATTGGTAGGTGGTTTAGAAGAAAGTTAGTTTTCTTAGAAAATAAAGAGAAAGTGGCACTTATATGACCTCTTTGGGAAGTGTGCCACTTGGAAAACATGTAAATGTGACTCCCTATCTAAAAAAAACTCAAATAAATATTTTTTTATCTAGAAATAACATTTATATCTCAAAATTATTCTATCTCTTTTTCACCCTTCTTGGCACAGAGAAGTGACTTGTAGGTTCTTGCTTGGTACAGTCAGCACTAGAAGTTTCAAGAAAAAAAATCTTGGGGGAATATTCTACACTTAGAGACATTAAAATAAATATAATAATTTTTAGTAATGGTGGCCTATGCTTCATGAACCATCTATTTGAAGTTTAGCTTCTAAAACTACCTGCTCATCCATGCACCCTAAATTTAGGTTTTACCTTAGTTTGAGCAATTTCATATAGACCAGTTGCTCATATTTTCTCCAAGATATTTTTGACATATATATTTATTCATCCCTTACTTGGTTTCATGTTTCATGAGGTTTTGAGGTACTTATCATCTCACTTTGCAAGAAAGAACCACCATGGAAAGTTTTAGTCAATTTTTTCACTTACAAATGTTTGAATTGCATATTAGAGATTAATATGAATAAAATTGGTGTATTAAATTTTTAATTTCCATGGAGATCACCTCCTTACATGTTTTGGTCTCATATATCCATTCTTTGATCAAACACACATGTCTTGTTCATACCAAACAATCACTTAATGCATCTGCTTGCTCCTTTTCACATGTATGCAAGTGTTTTCAAGTTGTAAAAATCATTTTAAAGATGTTAAAATATTTTTCTTGATTAATATAATATGTTTGAGGATTGACAATACATTTGAGTGGTTTTAGAAGCTTTTCCCTTAACACTTTCTTGCCCCCCTCCATGCCATGCCTATATAATTTGATCAAAACACTCACCTATAGGTGGTTGCGCAGGGGATTGAATATGTTGTACGGAGGGTTGGAGCAATGTGACACCTCCTTGAGGCCTTGAGATAGAAATAAATCCCTTAAAAACTCATAGGAAATGTCTAGAAAGCAAAAATGATGTTAAGTCAACTCAAGGAAATAAAGGACTGAGTTTTAGGCCTACAGTCCCTAAAAAGTGCAAACAAAGGCCTAAGAATTTTTTAAAGACATCATAAAACATGTTTGCATAAGATTATAAAGTATATAGATTAAATGATCTTGTAGTCCTTATATAGGAAAACAACTATGCCAAGAATGGAGGCTGGGAGGTCAATGCAAGGGGAAGTTTTCAAACATCAAAATGGCCCTAAAACCACTAAAACCCTGTAGTGATCACCTACAAGAATGTAACCCAAAGTGACATTATGCTATAATTTTTTACCATTCTAGGTTTTACCAAACTTGGAATTATTTTCAAATGTTTCAAGGGCACTCATGACCTAAAATAATCTTAAAATTAATAGTGATTAGTATTGTGACCTCCCATGGTCACTCTTAGTTTGTACAGAGTGTCTCAATCACCTACAATAGGTAGGGTACATAAATAGTTGGTTTGGCATAAGATTTTGGTGAAATATTATAATTATTTTCAAAGTGACCAAAAGTTTCTAACATAATAGTGACTCTTTGAGATTCAAAAGGTTCAAGGGTATCATGACCACACCCTAGTAGGCAGTGAACACCTACAACAGGCCCAAAGGGAAAATGTTTCACTCATGGAAAGCAGGCTCAATTTAAGGTTACAAAGTGCATAAAGGGTAAAAGATTAGGTTGGAGTGGAAAGATAATTTCAAATCAAAATTTTTAATGTAATGAATACCTTCATGACCTCTAGGTAGGGTAAACTAGCAATAAACATCTATATACAGGGGTCTTTTTAGGCAAGGTCTATCTCAATCCAGCAAGGTTGTAAATTAGATTGACCTTGATGTATTTGATGCATTAAGAAAAAAATGTATGTGTGTGAGTTTAAATACACATGATATTAATTTAGAATATTTTTTCAAGATATTTGTGAGCATAAGGATCAAATAAATGTTAAGGAGTACCTATAGGTACTCAAGAACAAACACAGTCAGGCAGAGTGCTAGTGGGGTGTCTATTTATTGCCTTAAGACATCTAAACTAAGGGTAGGTTTAGATTAATTATATATAAATTTAAGGGACTCAAAGTGAATCTTTCCTAACACTATAATCTAACCTTGAGGTCTAATTATACACCTACACCTATAGCAAGACCCCCTAAAGCAAGGAATACAGTCAAGGTTGGAAACTCAATTTGACTGAGTAAGAAGTACCAAGGGGTGTGGTGATTTGAAATGAAAAGTAAGTATAAATAAAATATATGGTGATTTTTATACCTTTATAATTCTCCATTTAAATAAAAAAAGCAAAGATGAATCCAAAATCAAGCATACACATCTCCCATAGTGCAAACCCTGCAGGTAATTTCTTTGACAAGTATCTCTTGGAGAATGAGAGAATTAGAAGGTATATACTTGGATTTTAGGGATAATTATAGGTATATAATAACTTAATTATTTATATAACACACTCATACATTTATATGACCTAAGAAAATAGGGTAAGTACCCCCTATTTTGTCTCAAATAGGGGGTACTTTCCCCATGCCCCAAACCCTGCATTTTTTATAAAGAAGGTAAGAGAGTGAACCAAAAGCTTGGGTAACATTTAAAGATGATTTATATAGGTATTTAATACACCTATATAAACATTAGAAACCAATAATTATGTGGTGAAACCAAATAGGGTGATCTGGACATCTAGGGTTGCAGTTAGACCTCTTGAGGCAAAGATATGCTTTGAGGTCAAACAAGAGGTCATTTTCATTTTTGCAAGTGGGATTACAAATCCTTAGGAAATTTTTTTTAGGACCATATAAAAGGTTTTGAATTATATAAACATTTATGGAAATCCATGAAGAACCATTTTGATGATTAACCAACTTAGACCTACTAGACAAGGTCTAGAACTAATGGTCAAATGAAGAGCCAATCACATTTATGGCATGAGATATGAATTTAAACATGATGGAGAATATTATTTAGGTAATTAAATAGGTTTTAAATCCATTTTTATTTATAGAAGACCTTGGAGAAGCCATTGCTAGCTCAAAACCCAATTCAGACCTATGCAAATTGGAAAAATAAGCTCGATAGGCCATTTTTTGATGCTCATACATTTATTGAGGCTTTGTATGGGATCCAAAAGAGTTATGGGGTGTTATTAGGGGTATTATATGCCATATTTTTATAATATTTTCTCAATTTTGACGTGATAACATTATGAACAATCGTTAAGATCGAAAATAGGCCTAAAACCCTATTAAACGCGTGTTAAGGACCAGTCTCAGAAAATTGTGTTGTAAAGATAATATAAGGATATGGTTTGAAAATAATAACTATTTTAACTTGTATAGTACCTCCATAGGCTGATCCACACCATTTTTGGTTGTACGGACTTGTACAGATGCAAGCAAAATTAGGATTTTTCACTATTTTGTGTGTTGCATAGGCTACAAGATGAATTAGGAGATGAAACAAAGTTTGGGTGGAATATTGAGAATTAATATAAATTTAAATATTCATTTAATTCCATGAAAAATATTCTATTTTATTCAACTAGGCCCTTACTTTCAGCCAGTCAAATCTGGCCTACTGCACAAGCTAGAGAGAGGGGAAAAAATCTTCAAGTAAAGTGATTTTAAAGTGCCCTTGATTTATTCCAAGGACATGGAGGGTCTTTAAACATGTCATTCACTTTCTCCTATGTATTTTCATGGAAAATTTAAACCAATTTGGAAGTCAAATGTGCATGTTGCATGGAAGGGAAATATTTAGGACTACAGATAATTATCGCTAATTTTCAAAGGTTTATAGAAGACCAAGCATGAAACAAATTAATGGAGAGGAATGAATAAATTCCATACATTTCATTCCAATAATTATACTTTCTATAAATTAGTTAAAAGATTTTCAATCAGGCTTAATCATGAAGGTAGTTTTTTTTGCACAAGGAGGAGTTTTGTGCCACTTTACATAACTTAGATGACTTGTATGGACACTTGGAATTTTATACCTTGAATGGTTTTCCCCATATAATTATTACATGAAAAATTAACTCCTTGGATCATCTTGAAAAGTGTCCTTGTGACCCTTAAACTTCTCTTTCTCTCTCTCTCAAGCTCTATAAGAGTTGGCCATTTTGGCATTGTATGGGATGCTCCACCTGAGTATGGTGAAGCCTTGCTCAATTGTACATGTTTTGATCAATTAAATGACTAAATGTTACCTCTTCCATGACTATACTTAGTGTGTGTACTTGAATGTTTTATTTTGCTTAAGTGATACTCTTGTTTCCTTAGCATGCTAACTCATTCTTGCAACCTATTTACAGTTGGGAAACTTCTTCTTGGAGGGCATGTGAAGTGTTATTTAGATATGTCAAGGAATAAGTGATTTTTTATCTTCATAAATTCCATTCAAGGACTCTTTTATAGTCCTCCTATCTTAGATGTTCATCTTGACCTCACAATGTAACATTAATGCAAGAAATTATAGATTGGGAAAGTGTATGTTTGGTTTGTTACTTGGTCTTAAGTGTTATATACATGTGGTTGGATGTCATAAATATATCCAGTGTATCACCTCCATTAGTTTATCTTTACTTTTATTTTTCTCTCTCCCTTTTCACCCCCAAGAATTAGTAGTAGTTTTAGTTAAGTGGTACATCAAGGGAGCTATCCCTATCTACAGACTCACTTCATTCCTTAAGCTACCCACAAGCCTAGAAGTGATTCCATTGTGCCAATGGGATAAGGAGAGCCTTGGAATATCCTAAAAGGGTGAATATCCAAGTGATAACAATTTTTGGCATGCCTAATGGGACTCTTGTTCCAAGAGATTGAGAGATTTTTGGTGTTGTCTCTCAATAATCAACCTTTGGAGGCATATTTCAAAGCATCAATGGTGACTCCAAAGTTGTATCAGCTGGTCAATTAGCCTAGGTATTCCATTTTAATATTTTTTATAACTTTTCTTATATCCTTGTTTCCAAATGGAGGTTTCATGGCTGACCTTGGTTTTGAGTTTTATCCTTTACAAGTTGGTGAGACATATCCATCCTTGCCCATTCCCTCTCGATATGAATAAGTCCTTGGCCAATCTTCTCATGATCCCTATCAATCCCAATATGATAATATTTAACCCTACCAAGATTCCTATTAGTCGTATAGTCATCCTTCCCAATCCCTTATTTCTCCTAATCCACCTAGTCACTTCTCAACTCAATCCATTTCCACCTTCAAACAAAATCTTTTAGGATATGAGAAGTATGTGTTAGATATTGATAATAAAATGGGATGTGGTCATGTGATTCCTAATAATGTAATTCAAATGGTGAGAGATGCATTGGAATTAGTTAAAAGAGAGTGGGATCCTATTGAAAGATCTAATTGATAAAGGCTTACTAACGAGATGTTAGATGTGAGTGGTTTGATTGCATCTTTAGAAGACAAGTTAAACATTAATGAGAGTCAGCCTTACCAAGTATTTAAACCTCCATATTAACTTTCACAAATGTCTTATCAACCATGCATGAGATTTGCTTATGAACCAAACAAAGCCTATCAAATTCACCCTTTTCTCAATCATTTGGAGAAGAGAGTTGAGAAGAGAAACCTTGTGTTTGAAGCCAACTTGATAGGCAGATTGAGTTGGAAAATATTCATATGAAATAGTCCATGTTGGTATCAAAGGAAGTGGATTCCAAAACCTTATTACTCTCTCACATGGCATCCCTCTCACCCTAAAAATAGACCTCTAATTTTGGCATTTTAAGTTGGAATGAAATAGTGGAGTCATGGGGAAAGAAGGAAGAGAAGAATCTTGACAAAGAATGTGAAATTGAAGAAAATCTTGATCCTATACAAACACGTATCCTTAATCAAGAAGATAATTCCAATCCTAAGATCCTAAGTTGGAACAAAATAGTAGATTCAAGGGGTAAGAAAGAAGATAGAAGCATAGTCAAGGAGTGTGACGTGGAAAATGAAGCTAGTCCTTCTCAAGTTCCTCCCACCCTTCCTCAAGAATCTTCTTCATGGAAGCCCTCATGTACTACAAATATTCATGATGATTCCTATGAGATTCAAGAAATATTATTCTAGGAGAATCTATCTAAACAAATTGAGGAATTAGAGGCAAAGATAAAGTTGCTTAGTAAAGGTGAGATGAAAGGTTTAGACCCAAAAGAAGATCCTATGCCTAAACATACCCCATCTACCATTCATCAAGAGAGTCCTCAAGCTAATTTTGATGTTAATGAAATTATGTTCAAGTTGAAGAGAATCAATTTATTTTGGTCTGAGGTCTACCTCCTCTTTCTCATGAGCTTTCAAAATAACCCCTTACAATCCATTCCCAATCTAATTTTGAGTTCTATGTGCCACCTTCAACAATTATTTTCTCTTTCCCTCATCCTATTACCCTTTGCCTTGATGAACCTATGGTGTGGGAACCAAAGGAGGATCAGTTGGTTGATGAATAAATAAAACTCTTACTTGAAGAAAACCTACCTCCTTGGCAGCCTCACTGGGTTAGATCACATGATTTCAAGATGCTTAGTCTTAACATCACTAGAAAGGAGATGGAAAATATTGTAGCCATTGAGAACTAAAGTCAAGATGTGAAAGTTGAAATGAAAATTGAGAGTCTTCAAGAAATCCTAAGTGATGAATAAGAGGTGAGTTCTTGTCTTGAATCTCCTTGCTTAGTTGATGATGATGAATGCTTTCTTTGTGTTGAAGAGCCTATCTTGAGAGAAATAAATCAAGAAGAGCAAGCCCAATTCATGGCTGACCAAGAATACCTCAAGATTTATTATGAGGAATAGATTAACATAGGTACTCACTTTGATGAATAAAAATACAATCCATAAACTCTTAGCTCCATATTTGAGGGTATGTGAATTCATGAAGCTAACTCTAATACATCCATTCTTGAGGAGGAGTGCATCCATGAAGAAGGTAACCAAGACTTAAAGAAAGAATTACATGATGAATAATTCTAAGAGGGTTGTCATGAGAAAGATGATATATTGGTCCTTGATCAATAAGAAGATCAATTAGATTGGTATGGTTTTGACATTGAGGAAGAAGACCTTGAGAAGATTGAATAAGCAAGTGATTCCTTCTGGGATGAACTTGAAGATTTATGTGTTAGTTGTAACATTAAACTAGAATCCCTTCCTAAAGAGAGAAATGAAGAATTTATAGATAATTTTTTCAAGCTTCTTGATGATATAGAGTAGTTGGAGAGAAATCAAAATATATGTGTAGAAAAGCATGAGCCAAATCAACTATCCAAGAATGAATTGATAATCATGAACACCTTGGGAGACTACACTAGCATTGGAGACTAGTAAAAGATATTTATTGAAGATCATAATGAGTATCTATACATTGGAAACATGTTTGATGCTGATACATTTTGAGCTTATCTAATAAAAGTGACAAGCAAGAAGGTTGATTCATCAAGCTTCTACTTCAACAAACCACTTGTCTACTACCATGAGACTTATTGTCATAGAAGAGACCTAACAAACTTCCCCTTTGATCTAAGATGGAGAATAACACATTAGGATAGATGTACATAATTTTTTTTTTATTTTCTTGTTGTGATTCCCAAGTTCTTAGTGCACATGTGTGTGTTTGCTTGTTGTGTGTGTCCTTTTCCTTTGTGGTTGAGGTAGTCACTAGTTGTCTTGTGTTGATCAAATTTGAGACAATGGTAAAATTTTATTGTTTTTATCAGTCCTTAGATGAATCCATAATCCTAATACACTAATAAGGCTACTAGTATAGTTAGTATAGCAGACATACTACCCCTTTGAGTCACCAATTTGTTGACCAATTTTGACTTTTAAGACAAAATAGGGTACCCCTAGTAAAAAAATTCATTTTTAGGAATATAAGGGGGTTTAATATATTTTCATAATGTGTTTTATTGGTCATTTTATACCTTTAAATTTTATATTAACCTTGGTCACCTTTTTCATTAGTCTATCATGTCATTTGGGGTCATTTCAAGGGTATAAGCGTTTAAAGCTTTATACAAATTTATTGGAAAATGTGCAAGTTTAAAAGAATTTTATCACATTACATGTGTCCTATGAGGTCTATTTTAACTATCACTAACTGAAAATTGGTAGTTGATTTAGAATAAAGTCAATTTTCTTGGAAAAGAAAGAGAAAGTGGCACTTATACGACCTCTTCCGGAAGTGTGCCACTTGGAAAAAATGTAAATGTGACTCTCCAATTCCCAAAAACTCAAATACATGTTTATTTTGATATTAAACTAACATTTATAGCTCAAAACCATTCTATCTCTTTTTCAACCTTTTTGGCATAGAGAAGTGACTTGCAGGTTCTTGCTTGGTACGGTCAGCACATGTAGTTTTAGGAAAAATGATCTTGTGGTAATATTATAAAATTAGATACCTTAAAATCCATATAATAATTTTTATTAATTTTGGCTTGTGCTTCATGAACCATCTATTTAAAGTTTAGCTTCCAAAACTACCTACTCATCCATGCACCCATCAAGTTTTACCTTAGTTTGAGAAATTATATACAAAAAAATTGCTCATATTTTATCTATGGGATGTTGAAAATGAATCATTATTCCTCCCATACTTTTTTTTATGTTTCATGATGTTTTGAGGTACTTATCATCTCACTTTGTAAGAAAGAACCACCATGGATAGTTTTAGTCAATTTTTTCACTTACAAAGGTTTGAATTGCATACTGAGGATTAATATGAATAGAATTGGTGTCTTACATGTTTCAATTCCATGGAGGTCACCTTATCCCATGTTTTGGTCTCATAGATCCATGCTTTGATCAAACACACATGTCTTGTTCACACCAAACAATCACTTGATGCATCTGTCTACACCTTTTCACATGTATGCATGTGTTTTTATGTTAGAAAAATCATTTTAAAGATATTACAAGATGTTTTTTGATGAATGTCAGAGGTTCAAGGATTGAAAATAAATTTGAGTGGTTTTGGAATCTTTTCCCTTAACACTTTCTTTCTCCCTCAATGCCCTGCCTATATAATTTGCTCAAAACACTCACCTATAGGTCACTGAGCAGGAGATTGAAGATGTTGTATGGAGGGTTGGATAAATGTGAAACATCCTTGAGGCATTGAGATAGCAATAAATTCTTGGAAAACTCATAGGAAATGTATAGAAAGTAAAAAGGGTGTTAGGTCAACTCAAGGAAATAAAGGACTGAGTTTCAGGCCTATAGTCCTTGAAAAGTGCAAACAAAGGCCTAAGAGGTTTTTGAAAACATCATAAAACATGTTTACATAAGATTATAAAATAACTATGCCAATAATAGAGGCTGGGAGGTCAATGCAAGGGGAAGTTTTCAAACATCTAAATGGCCCTAAAACCACTAAAACCCTATAGTGATCACCTATAGGAATGTAACCCAAAGTGACTTTATGCTCTAAGTTTTTACCATTATATGTTTTACCAACCTTGGTGTTAGTTTAAAATTATTCAAGGGATATCATGGCCTAAAATAAACTTGAAAGTAATAGTCCTTGGTATTGTGATCTCCCATGGTTAATCTTAGTTCGTATAGAGTGTCTCAGTCACCTACAACAGGTAGGGTACATAAATAGTTGGGTTGGCTTAAGATTTTGGTGTAATATCCTAAGTATTTAAAAAGTGACTAGAATTTTCTAACATAATAGTGATTATTTGAGAAATAAAAGGTTCAAGGGTATCATGTCCACACACTAGTAGGTAGTGAACACCTACAACAGGCCCGAAGGGAAGATGTCTCAATCATGGAAAGTAGGGCTCAATTTAAGGTTCCAAAGTGAATAAAGGGGAAAATATCAGGTTGGAGTGACTAGATAAGTGAAAATAAACTTTTTTAATGGAATGACTACCTTTATGACCTCTAGGTAGGGTAAACTAGCAATAAACATCTATATATAGGGGTCTTTTTGGGGAAGGTCTGTCTTTATCCAGCAGGGTTGTAAATTGGATCAACCTTGATGTCTTTGATGCCTTCAAAATAAAAATGGATGTATGTGAGTTGAAATACACATGATATGACTTATAATATTATTTTAAGATAGTTTTTAGCATCATGATCAAAGAAATGTCAAGGACTACCTACAGGTACTCGAGAACAAACACAATCAAGCAGAGTGTTAATGGGGTGTCTATTTGTTGACTTAAGACATAAAAACTAAAGACAAGTTGAGAATAATGATATATAACTTAAAGTAAATAAAATTGAATATTTATTAACATTATAATCTAACCTTAAGTTCTAATGATACACCTACACCTATAGCAAGACCTCCTAAAGCAAGGAATACAGTCAAGGGTGGAAACTCAATTTGACTAAGTAAGAAGTACCAAGGGGTGTGGTGAGTTGAAATAAAAATTAAGTATAAAGCACATCTAGGGTGATTTTTATACCTTTAAAAATCTCCATATAATGAAAAAAATCAAATATGAATCTAAAATCAAGCATACATAGGTCCCATAGTGTAAACCATGTACGCAGTTTCTTTGACAAGTATATCTTGGAGAATGAGAGAATTAAAAGGTCTAAACTTGGAGTTGAGGGATAATTTTGGGTAAAAAACACCCTCATTATTTATATAACACACTTATACATTCAGATGGCTTGAGAAAATAGGGTATCCCTTGTTTTATCTCAGATAGGCGGTACTTTCCCCATGCCCCAAACCCTGTATTTTTGATAAAGAAGGTAAGAGAGTGAACTAGAAGCTTGGGGAACCTTTAAAGATGATTGATATAGTTATAATGTGCCTAGAGAAACATGGGAGACCAAGAATTAATTGGTGAAACCAAATAGGGTGATCTAGACATCTAGGGTTGCACTTAGACTTATTGAGGCAAAGGCATGTTTTAAGGTCAAACAAGAGGTCATTTCATTTTTGGATCTAAGTGGGCTTACAAATCCATAGAAACATGTTTTTAGGACCATATAAAAGGTGGTAAATCATATAAAAATGTAGGGGAAGCCATGCGTAACTATTTTGAGGCTTAACCAACTCAGACCCACTAGACAAGGTCTAGACCTAGTGGTCAAATGAAGAGCCAATCAAATTTATTGCATGAGATATGAATTTCAACATGATGGATCATGTTCTTTAGGTTATAGAGGTTTCAAAGCCATTTGTATTTGGAAAAGACCTTGGAGAAGACATTTTTGGCTCAAAACCCAATTCAGACCTAGGTAAATTTGAAAAACAAGCTCAATAGGCCATCTTTTGATGCTCATATCTTTCTGTAGGATTTGCATGGAATCCAATGGAGTTAGGGATGTTATCTAGGGTATTATATGCCATATTTATGGATATTTTTCTCAAGTTGGAAATATGGGGATTTTTCTCACTATTTTATGTGTTGCATAAGATAAAATAGGAATTAGGATATGAAAAAAAGTTTGGGTGGAATATTCACACTTAAGATAACTCCCAATATTCATTTCATGCCATGCAATATCTTCTAAGTGCTTCAAATAAGCCCTTACTTTCAATCAGTCAAATATGGCCTAATACACAAGCTAGAGAGAGGGGACAAATATTCAAGTAAGGTGATTTTAAGGTGCCACTGATGGTTATAATTCTATGGAGGGTCTTGAAAAATTTCATTCACTCAATCCCATGGATTTACATGGAAAAATGAAGCCAATTTGGAAGTGAAATGTGCAAGGTGCATGGAAGGGTAGTTTTCAAGACTATAGATGATTATGGCTAAGTTTCAAAGGTTTACAAAACACTAGGCATGCATCATGTCCCTAACTTTTATTCTAATCATTATACTTTCTATAAATCAGTTACAAGATGTTCAAGTAGGCCTAATCATGAAGGTAGTTTTCTGTGCATAAGGAATTTTGTGCCACTTTTCATAACTTAGATGACTTTTATGGACAATTGGACTTCCATACCTTGTATGGTTTACCCCATTTCCTTATTACATGCACAATTAAATCCTTGTATCAGCTTGACAAGTGTCCTTTGACCCTTGAACTTCTCTCTCTCTCTCTCTCTCTCTCTCTATAAGAGTTGGCCATTTTAGCATTGTATGGGATGCTCCACCTGAGTATGGTGAATCCCTATTCAATTTTACATATTTTGATCAATTAAATGACTAAGTATTACCTCTTCCATGACTGTACTTAGTGTTTGTAATTGAATGTTTGATTTTGTTTAAGTGATACTCTTGTTTCCTTAGCATGTTAACTCATTCTTGAAATCTATTTGCAGTTGGAAAAATTCTTCTTACATGGCATGTGAAGTGTTATTGATATTTTTTAAGTACTAAGTTATTTTTTCTCTTCATCAGTGTAGTCCTCCTATCATATATGTTCATATTGACCTCACAAAGTAACATTGATGCAAGAAATTGTAGATTGGGAAAGTGTATGTTTGGTTTGTTTCTTGGTATTAAGTGTCATATAAATGTGGTTGGATGTCATCAATATATCTGGTGAATCACCTTTATTAGTTTAGCTTTAATTTTAGTTCTCTCTCTCCCTTTTCACTCCCAAGAGTTTATAGTAGTTGTAGGCAAGTGGTACATCAAGAGAGCTAGCCCTATCTAGAGTGCTTAGGTTACCCACAAGCCTAGAAGTGATTCCATTGTGCCACTTGGATAGGGAGAGCCTTGTAATCTCCTCAAAGGGTGAATATACAAGTGAAAATAGGTTTATACATGGCTAGTTTGAATACTTATGGATGTGGGAAAGGGAAAGAAACTCTAAAAACTCCTCACAAAGATGACATGGAGAATAACCATGGCTAAGTAGTTTATATATAGGAGGTATTGGTTCATATTTTAACACCATATTTTGAATTCTATTCTTATTGCATTGTTTTGGAGGTTACCTCCTTGAAGTGGCTCAGCCATAATATTTAAGTATTCTGCTCTTTCACTTATTGTTATTGTGGATCTACCTATTCTACTCTTAATTATACAATATATAATGATGTTGGTGCAAAGCATCTAAGTAATTTTCTTACAAGTGGTATTAGATATTTTATTTGATAAAGTTTTTATGGTGCATTTTTTTTTCTAGTGTTGTAAGCACTAGCAGGTCAAAAAAACATAACTTTTGATCTTGGGAAAATTGAGTATTTTCGTCACCGTAGATTTAATTATGAGTTTTTTTACAAAAAATAAAAAAATACCAAGGTAAAAAATGTCAATAATTTTTTTACCTTATGCAAATTATTATTCATTAGATTCATCTCCATGAGATGATCGTAACTATCTATTCTATTGATACACTTTCTTGAGCCAAAATTTTCACCCTTGTACACAATAATAGTAGTTGGATTAATCTTAGTGAGATGATCACAATGGTGTATTTCGCATGTACAAATTTTTTAGGCTAAAACCCTCCAAGGGTTTATAAATGCCTATTCTAAACACTCATAGATGTGGGAAAGAGAAATAAATTCTTAAAAATCTTCACAAGGATGACATGGAGTCTAGAACTTTTGATTTGTATATTTTGGAGGCAGTTCAACAACTTAAGTCAGAGTTATAGGGCATGGTGAAAAAAGATGATTTTGATATGGTTCAAGAGGACATTATCGGGTTATCTGGGGACCTGGATAGCATGATAGATCAATTACAACAAATATTTTGGAAATTGGCCAATGTATTAACTCATCCACTATAAAATAACCCTCCAACACTCTAGTTTGGTTCTCCTCCTCTAACTAATACCAAAACCAATCCTAGTCCTAAGTTGAAGTTCCCAAAATTGGACCTATGCAGGTTTGATAGTAATGATCCATTCACCTAGCTCACTCAAATTAAAAAATTATTTGATCTACATCATACTTTATTTTAATAAAAAATGGTTATGGACTTTCTATATTTGGAACCTAGGCCATTCATTTGGTATTATTGGTTGTGTGATAAAAATAAAAAGGTGTCCTAGTTTCATGGTCAATATTTTCTAAAGATTTGTATCTCCATTATTTCAATAATGTCTCTAAAATCTAATTCAGTCAAATAACCAAGTTGTGCTAGACTAGGACTATAAAGGATTACAATATTAAATTTTAGAATCTCTCCTTATGTGTGGTGGACATCACTGAGGAAAATCTACCTGACCTATTTTTGGGTAGCCTCAAAGATAACATCCAATTGGAGGTTTGCATGTTTCATCCTAGTACTATATCTAAGGCCATCCCAAGAGCATGCATGGCTAATTAAAAAATAGATGATTAGATAAAGAAATTTCACCAATTTCCATGAATGCACCTTCCTATCACCATCATTTTAATAGCCCACTAAATTGACACCTTAGCAAGTGGAATAAAATCAAGCAAAAACTTTGTGTTTTGGTTGTAATAAGAAATGAAGAAAAGGACATAAATGTGCTAAAAATAAGTAATTTTACATTGACAATAGAAATGAGGAGGAAGAAGATGAGGAGGCTTTAGGGGTAGGTTTGGAAGAACTTAAGGATGAATTTGAAGATTCTCAACCCACTATTTCATATCATGCACTTTTATGCATTAATACTCTTCAAATTCTTAAGGTGGTGGGTTTCCTGGAGAAATAGAAGGTGAATGTATTAATTAACTCTTAGATTACCCATAAATTCATCAATAATAAGATGTCCTCTTGTTTGAATTATTTCATTTACCCAGCTCCATAATTTTAGGTCATGATTATAGATGGTGTTACAATCAATTTTTCTAGAAAATGTCATAACATTAATCTTGATATGGGAGACTACTTTTTAGATTACCTTATGTTTGTTATTCCCATAGGAGGAGGTGACATTTTCTTTTGAGTACAGTGGCTTACTAGTGTGGGCACTATTGAGATGAATTTATAGGAACTATTCATGATGTTCCATTCAAAAAGAAGGACCTTTGAGTTATGTAGATTATGGGCTAAATCTCCATAAGTGGTTAGTTCCCATTAGATGATGAAGATTCTTATAAGAAGTGCAAAAGGATTTATGGAATGCTTATTTTTCATAGAGTTTCAACCAACCAAGGAGTCTACATATCCTCATTTACAAAGGGTTTTGGATAACCATTATGTTGTTTTGGGTGACATGTCAAAAGGACTTCCTCCAAGTAGTGCACTTGATCATGTCATTAGGCTCATTCCATGATGTACACCACCTAACATTAGACCATACATGTATCCCTATGAACAAAAGAGTGAAATTTAAAATATGGTACAAAATATGTTAGAGTCAGGAATCATTTGACACAATCAAAGAAAATACTCCTCCCTAATGGTCATAGTGCAAAATAACGATGATAGTTGGAGGATACGCCCAAAATTTAGAAAAATTAAAAAATACACCATCAAAGATAATTTTCCTATTCTATTAATTGATGGTTTTCTATATGAATTACATGGTGCTATTTATTTTACCAAGCTCTACCTTTACTTTGGGTATCATCATATTCACATCCATAATGACGACATACCTAAAACAACTTTTAGAACTCATGAAGACCACTATGAATTTATGGTCATGCATTTTGTCCTCATAATTTCACCATCTACATTTCAAATTTTGATGAATACTATTTTTAGTCCATTTTAAATAAAGTTTGTATTAGTGTTTTTATGATATACTCATCTATAGCCAAAATTGGGAAGACCATTTGAAGCATGTGAAACAAGTGCTTTCATTTCTGAAATAACATTAGATTTATGCCAAAACTTATAAATATGATTTTATTATCTAAGAGGTGTATTACTCAAGTCATATTGTTTCACATGATGGCATGAAAATTGATCCTAAAAACATCCAAGTGATAATGGTGTGGTAGGTTCCCAAGACCCTCAAGAACCTCCAAGAATTTTTGGGGATAACTAGTTACTATCACAAGTTTGTCAAAAATTATGGTAGCATTATATCCCCACTCACCTCTTTGATAATTAAAGACTCCTTCTAGTGGAATGATTCACCCACCAAGGCATTTGGCCAGTTGAAAATGGCTATGTGCATAGCTCTAACTTTGGCTACTCGTAATTTTTCAAAAACTTTTATTGTGGAGTGTGACTCATTGAGATATGGCATGGGGGCTATACTCATGCAAGAAAGAAGACCATTGGCATTTGAAATTTACTAACTAAAATGAAAAAAGAGGCCTAAAGCAATCTATGAGAAAGAGATGATGGCTATTCTACATGTAGTGAATCAATGGATAACTTATTTGATGGGTCATCACTTTCATGTAAAGACTAATCATGATAGGCTCAAATATTTTTTGGAACAATGTTTTTCATTTAAAGAATAATATAAAGGGGTGACTAAAATATTAGGCTATGATTTTTAAATAGTGTATAAGAAAGGAATATATAATGTGGTAGAAGATGCCCTCTCTTAATGGGATGAATTAATTGAGGCATTGTTATGTGTTATGACCATGTGGCAAGAAGATTGGCTAGAGGAAATAAGAACAGAATAGGAGAATGACAATGGTACTAAGGATTTGATTCAAAATATTCATCAACATTATGGTGAATATAAAAACTTTACATGGAAAGGGAACACATTATGGTATAAAGATAGATTATACCTTTGTAAACATTCTCTCATCAAACATGAAATTCTTCAAGAACATTATGCCTCTCCACTGGGAGGTCACTTGTGGTTGAATACATGGTATGTCAACAAAATAAATGTGAAGCCATTAAAAACCTAGGTAGTTTTCAACCTTTATCCATCCCTAACTAGCATTGGGAAGAGGTTTTCATGGATTTCATTATAGGGATACCACGGTTTGAGGGTAAAAATGTTATCTTGGTATTTGTGGATCAACTCACCAAGTATGCATATTTTTGTTCATTATCATAGCCATTTGTTGCTAGTATAGTATCTTCAAGTTTTCTCAATATAGTTCAAAAATTACATGGTAATCCAAAGATCATTATAAGTGATTGAGATCCCATATTTACTAGTAATTGTTGGACTAAATTATATGAGTGTTTGGGTACCTAGTTGGTGCATAGCTCTTCCTATCATCTTGAATCTGATGGACAAATAGAGGTAGTCAACAAATGTCTATAAGGGTATCTTCATTATTTTGTTTTTAAAAAATAAGATAAATTAGTTAATTACCTATGACTTATTTCAAATGGTTAAATAACACTTATTTTCACACTTATTCCAAGATGTCTCTCTTTGTGGCATTGTGTAGGTATCACCCCCATCCATCACTTTAGATTTTATAATGCCTCCTAATTTTTGAGATGTTAAGGGATACATTCACCATCAACAAGAGGTGCTAGTTAGTTTTCAAGATAAATTAGCAATTGAACACAAATTTTCCACTCAAACTTATTTACTTGAAATATATGAATAAGATCAAGTCATTTTGTATCTTGTAGAGATCCCTCACATGGATACTAAGCAACTACATACTAGAGCCATTAAATAGTTTTTGATAAAATGGAAGAACTTGCATTCTGAAGATGCAACATGGGAGGATGAAGAATTCATAAAAAAACATCTTGGGTTAATTAAAAAAAATTTTGAAGGGGAGGGGCATGTTATGCCATTAATCTATAGTGCATCTAGGGATATGTGTGGCCAACTTGCAGCTTACACAACTTTATATTAGATTGTTGCATTTCTCGATGTTCTTAATATGGTCATCCTATGGAATAACCATGGATAATTAGAGTATATATAGGAGGTAGTGGTTATTATTTTACCATTATATTTTGAATTCTATTCTTATTGCATTATTGTGGAGGTTTCCCCCTCAAAATGGCTCGATCATATTATTCAAGTATTTTACTATTTCACCAATTGTTGTTGTAGATCTTCTTATTATACTCTTAATTATATGATATATAATTTTTTTTGTTTCAAAGTGTCTAAGTAATTTAAATGTCTCAAACTCATATGTTATTCTCTACATAGATATTTCAATTTTCTCAGAATCCCTCCAAGTTTCCTCATCATGATAACAAACTATCAAAGCTTCAATTTTGCTTAGTGATCTTGTAAATGATGAATATAAACTCAAAAAAAAATATTTATGATGAAATAACTACATTATATGATGCATTAATTCCTTTTTTTTTGAATTCCATCAAATTCAATTCCATTTAACCAATCTTAATAGATAAATTAACAAAATTAGCAAACCATTTAGCCATAGCTAAAATGACCATCAACAAAATGAAAATCAATGTTTGTACATAGTATTAAGTTATGTCTTATCCCCACTTGTATGAGATCAAAAAAAATCCCATTGAGCTACAAGTTATAAAGTTCTAAAATTTACCCACCACTTCTATTCAATGCTATAGTTAATCAAAAATCAACTTCAAAAATTGGCCTCAAATGAATTTTAAATGAGTCATCAAATGTCATAAACCATCACTATGACCACTTTAATGATCTATGTTGTGAAAAGAAAATCACATTATAGTTAATACCTTTTGATTTAGCATTTAGGTCTTAGGTATTCATATGAAAACTTAGGCAATATTAAAGTTTAGTATATGCATTTAGGTTTTCAATCAATCACGTAACATTATAACCTTGACCTTAAAATATAATCATTTATTCCACATATGCATTGAATTTGGTATCATTAACAACATGCCTATCAAACATCCATTATTTTTAATAATAATGTAATGGACATGTTTACAAACTCTACACAAGAACCTTGAATATATGACTTAAACACCAATCTATATATTTTCGCAAATAGAGAAGATAAGGTCATTCCTTTATAACTTATCACAAATCAAATCAAAGTAGATAAAATGCATCATTTTCAACTAAAAATAGACAAAATGAAAGCTAACAACTATCACTACTCAAACCAAGTCAAATCACAAAAACACTACCAATCTACATATCTAATCAAATAAATATTGAATGTATTTTCATTAGTCACCACTTATGCTTTCAAATCAACTTATTAACATTCAAATAAAAAAATTATTAAATGTGATAGACATTAAGGATTATTCAACATAAGAATACATATTTAAAATGAAATCAAATTACTAAGACCCTCGTATGTAGTTTTAGATTTCATGACACTAAGTCATCACTATGGTAGAGTGTCTAAGTACATTCAAAGTTAAAAAGAAGAGAGGGGTTTCAAAAATAAGCATAACACCATCGTCAAGCTTAATTAACATGCAAAAAATACATGTGTTACTATGTCACTCTCCCCTGACCCACCATAGATGACATTTCAGTGTTGTCATGGCCTACTAACTACACTATGACTACCAATCCTGACTAACCATCACTATTAACCAGCATAAACTATGGCTATAAATGCATAATATAAAACAATACTTTTAGGATCTATCTTTTCTTGATGGCCCCACACTCCTTTCAATCATTTCACAATTCTTAGGATCATTTCAAATTTATACACAATGCCTCTCTAGTCCTATAAACAAATCTTCCTATGCACCCTACAAATACATTCCAAATTAGACACATTCATTCCATAGATTTTAGCCAACACGAGGGAGATGAAAGACATTTTTCATTGGAGGTAGTTGGATCCAAATCAAGCTTATGTGGAAGGAGGCAAACAGAGGTATCTATACAAATGAGCCCTAACCACATCCTTCTCCTTATCTCAAGTTTATTATAATAGATTCCATGTCCTGGTGTTACACCCACTTACTTGGTATATAAGATGTATTTGTCATAGTATCTATTGAATGCATGCCACTTGTTTGAAAAAATGCCTCATTTATTATCTCTAGTGAAGGCATGCTCATTAATATCTACTTAAATAATTTCCCCACTTTGGAATTAATAATGGCCAAAGCATGAAATATGAACAAATACCATGCCTCATCTTCCCTCCAACATATTATATTTTGGATTATATGTTTAATGTTTTTTTATTGTTATGATTTGGAATTAATGAATGAAGTTAATGAATGTTATTGATGTTTCCCCTATTTTACTTAGTAATTAATTGATTTGAGTAAGGATTGTTTGTGAATTACTATTGTGTTTCCTAATAGGTTAAATTATATGGGCACCTTATTTAATATCTAGTTGTATATTAGGAGTCTAAAATGATCATAATTAGTGATTGACATAACAAGCATTAAAAACATCAAGTATACAATATTGATTCCTTTAACATATTTAACCAATTGTTTAATTGATTTTCTCAATTTAACACACATATAGTACTGTGTAATCTTTGTTTTATATTATTTGAAAGTCTTCCAGTGTATGGAATATATTTGAACTTTCACCCTAAGTCTAAGGAGGAAGTTTGATGAACACTCTATTTGTTTGAAAATGTTTCTATTTATTTTGACATGATTAACAAAACTCGGTTTAGAAATACATTTATAAGGAAAATTGTTATAGGGCCAAGGCTAGTCTTATTACCTTAGGTTATGAGGAATAATCCTATTCATATTTTTGGAATAATATCAAATCAAATCCCTACACATTCAACACCCTTGAAACATGTATCCTTGAAAATATGATACTATTAATATTTTGAGTATAGAAGCTTAGTGCAATTAAACCTTTTTTGTGTCTAGGTAATGGTCCTTGACTCCTTGACATAAAACTCTAGAATTTCCAAGTAGGTAATATTGATTTAATAATCAGACCATAAGCATGATTTTGATATTAAAATATAAATAGGAATATGTTATACATGATTGGTATAGTGTTCAGAATACCACTTGCTATCCTGATAGATCACAATGAATTCATTAGTTTACCTTGGAATAGGGGATAGACATGTTCAATGATACACTTCCTTAGAAAAGCCATTAAAATATGAATTATAAGAAAGTGAAATTTATGTATTTAACTTCTTAAAAAAGGATAGGTATGTGAATTATAACTAGTTTATTCTTTAGTGTATTGAGCATCAAGTGTTCTATGTTTTTTTAACAACCCTATTGATCTCCTGGTGTAGACCCAGGCTCTATGTTAAATGGTGACTGATAAGACTTTAAGTTTGATATGATTTGAATTGATCACAACAAAATAAGAAAATAATAGGTTGTGAAGGCCTTATAAGGCTTGGATAAGACCATATCTTACTCTGTTACATGATTAAGAATAATAAAAATAAGGTTTATAAGGCTATTATATTGCTCCAAGTGTAGATGACAATAATGCATTTTGAAAATAAGTATACAAAAAAGGATTGTAAAACTAAAAGGATATTATTAGCATTTGTCAAAATCCAAACCCTATATAGGAATAATAACACAACTATAGAAACAATTCTAACTCTAGCCTCTGCCTTCTACCAAGTAGTTAGTTTTCTCATTATAGAGTTGTCCACTGAATTATTGTGTATAAATTATATCAAAACTATAAATGTATATGCAATGTGGTCTTAAGACTTTATTTTAGATTTTTATCTAGTAAATAAAATGAGTCTAACCTATGTTTTAGGCCTATATGATGGAAGATGAGTATCTAATGCATTTATTGACATTATGGTAAGGGTAGTTGAAATAACCCTATAGTAGTATGTGTAACCCATTAGTTAAAAGAGTTATGACTCTTCTCCTAAGATAATACATAAATGCATTGTCTCTCATCACTATCTCTATATGATATATGCATAGTAACTCAAAGAAGAGAATATTGAATGCTAGACTAAACTAATGAAGAACAAAGACATATGATACTATAACAAAATAAGATGATAAAGTGAATCCATAACCAAAAGGTCCCAAGATTAGAGCCTAATATCTAAGTTGATAAGCTAATTTCAGAATTTTGACTATGAGGTTTTCCAATTTGTCATGTGATTATTATACATGGAAATGATAAGGTGTCAAGGTGATTGCATCTCAAGTCACTATTGAAAAAAAAAATTAAGGGTGGTTTTTAGAGGCAAAATATAAATTTGGTATTAGATATTAGGTTACAATGCTAGTCATCTTTAGGGAAATTTTTGAGTTTTTGACAAAAATCTAAAACAATAATTGGGCACAACCATTATTATGATGATCGATGTATGTCTAAAGGTAAAAATAAATCATTAGGTCTCTAGACAACCCCAAGGTGGCATTATCTTGAGTCCCTATTGGAAGGGTAAGTATGAATGATAAAATTAAGGACTTGACATACCTAAAATTCTTTAAATTGTTTTATGTTGGCAACTAACACTTTGAACATTGAATGGTCTAGATTTATGATAGTTGATCTAGAAGGAAAATATTTATTGCAAGAGATATATGCTAAGGCTGACTGGATTGTATGCAAAAGGATTTTATCTATTACCCTCAATGGTGAATTATTTAGTTTAGTTCTTATTTATTGATGTTATTGGTTTTACATTGATTATTTTAGGAGAAAGAAGTTAGTAGTCAGTCCTCGTTGTGGGCATGTCCTAAGTTCAGACATTCCCATATACTCATTGGATATCCTAAGAAGGTTTTAGATGGATCATACACCATTGGGGGTGGGATTACCACTAGGTGGGGGAAAACACTCCATGGCTACCAATATATTGTAGTTAAATCTCAGTGGGCATTCGATTATTTTACAAATATAGATGTAGATGAGGGGATAATGCATTTACTTTTATTGAGTCTACTTATATTGGCTAGGTGAAATTTAATATTCCTTTTTCATTTATAGAACACTCAATATTTGTTAATCTTTCATCCACTTTGTGATTTTTTATGTCATTATTAATATTGTACCGGGAGGGGGTGGAGTGAAGCCAAGGTGATGAGGGTGTTCATGAACCACATAATGAGTTTGAGTCATAAGATGTATGAGAACCATTAGCCATACTTAATATTTTTTCATTTGTTTTTTCATAGATGATTCCTTTTTAATTCCTATAATACTCAGTAATAGACCAATTTTGACATACCTTATGATATTTTATGTTGTGTTTTGGTATTTTAGTTAGAGAGGACATAGTAGAGCCATGGTGAGGAGAGTGATAATGACCCACATAACTAATTCATCCTAAGATTTTAGTAATTTTTGTGCTTATTATTGTTTCCTTAATCATGCTCAAACATGTTTTTTGCTCCACATATGTTTGGATTGATGTATATATGTCAACCATTGTAAAAAGACAAGGCGTAGTCATATAATCTTGATGAGGATGTCGATGATGATGATAATGATGATGATGATGATGATGACTGGATTTTGAATGCCTCACAATATGGTGTAGAAGAAAAATGGAAACCTATACGAATATTTTATTATATTCAAGGACCTTTTATTTAGTTTGTTTATTTATGCTTATAAACTAAAATGTCTTATTTTCTAAATCATTGTTTACTAGAAGATATAAGATTATGGATATGGGTATTGTAAAGTGAGATTTACACTATTACTTGTTACAGACATGCAACACATTTTGTGATGATAGCGGTCATCCATTTTGGTCACTAGCCTATCTTAACACTCACAATCTAAATATTCATGATCAAAATACAATTCCAAGGAGTTCTCCAGGGTGTGATGGTAGTGGGAAAAGGAATTCATAGGGAAAATAATACACAAAGATACAAATGCAACATAGACCTATAAATTGACTCTTAAAAAACTAGAGCATCAATAAGAGAGACTAGATGCAAAAATTATTGATGGAGATAGATAATGTTTCCCAATCATGTGATCTTAATGAGATAGCCTTAAAGGTTATCAATGACTAGATAATTGCATATGATTCAAGTGAAAACTTGGAATGGATAAGTCAAGCCTACATAAGGTGTAGAAGATACTATTAATAAATCAAGTGAGAAAGACAATGGGTGGAACAAGGGCAAGGTCCAAGAAATAATGGATGTCAGGTTAGATGTAATTAGTTGAATGATTTATATGAAGTAAAATTTTAGTTAATTTCATGTTTTTAAAATATTAAATATTATATTTTTGTAGCAATCACCACCCAAAATTTGGAGAGATGACCCTCATACCCATTTTAGTGATGATGAACACATTACTTTGATGGAGTAACTTTCATGAAAAGATAAAAGGATTCATTACTGGACCTAAAAAACATAAATTGTTCGCAATGACATGCCTCACATAAGCAAAGTGAATGACTATGTCCAAAGAAATAGTTATTCTACTTTTATTTTTCACTAAATTTTATCCAATTTTTTTTATTGATCCATTGTAGAGGAATAACATAGAGTAAGCATGAGACCCCAAAGTTATTATTTTCTTGAGTGATGGAAATGATGCGATGCCATCCAAAGATTTATAATCCATTTATTGGAGGTTTAATTTCACGTATTATTTAACAAACCAATATGTTTATTATTCGTGTTGGTGTGTTATCATTACTTTTCATCAAGCATTATAGCCTTGAAAATTTGAAATATAGGTGTCTTCATGGGAGGGTGACATATGTATATACTTGTATTTATTGATTGTCCACTTCCAATTTTTTTCCTCCACATGAGGTTTTAGGTTCATGGCATGAACATGGATATTGGTTTCCAACTACTACCTTGGATATGATTATTTATATATATACATATTTACATGACATGTATGACATGTAATGGTACATATTATTTGGACACGACATTTCAATTCCATTTTTTCATTTATGAATTGTGTTGTCTATGAAGTGTTTCATTTAACTACAATTTAAGTAACACTTTCTTGGTTAATATTTCATTTAGTGATGTATTGCATGTCAATGCATGATTAAATGTTGTGATGATGTTTTCATGTACTCATGAAATCATGTACATATGTATGATATTTAATGATTTTGACAAGTAATCTATTGTGATCACATGTTTATCTTTTTCTATTTTTTAATGTTACAAATGTTAGTGATCAAGTGCACATGTTTGCATGTCACTATGTATGTCAAGAAGTAACCATGGTGGGATGGAGTGAAATATATAATTTTGGTCATGACTTGTCTCTTTTCCCTCCACTTATCTCATTTCATGTCTTTATTTTTTCAAGAAACTCACACAACACTTGAGAAAATCTTTATGGATTATGGTTCAAGGAAGAGGAAGAGGGGCAATGAGGAATGTAACACTTCAAAATATCATGACAAGTATGTTGGAGGTATAGATTCATGGTATTCTATGTTGAGTTTTGTTTTCTATAAATATTTTGGACATCTTAGTCATTGTGTGTTGTGGTTTATTATTTCACCTACAAAATATTGATTTTAGAGTTTGGACATATTAGAGCCATTATAAATTAATAAAACATAATATAATAATGAGAATTATCTCAAAGACAATAACAATCAAATGGAGATTCTACCAAAACCACATTCTTCTCATTATCTTTTATATTCATCATTAAATATGTTTTTTTGGAAAATAACTATGAACCACATCTATAAAACTAGTGTACCTAATATAATAAACAAATCAACCTAGAATTATTTATAATTATTTATTAGCTTCCACATTTTAGTAATACACTAAAATTATCTATGTTATACTTCTTAGAATAAATGCCTTTGATAAATTAAAATTCATATGACTAAGGGATGTGGATTATCCCCTGGGAGGATGTGAGCTTCTCAATGTCTTATGAATGCTAGAAAAAATACCATTATTTTAATGCTCACTACGGCTTTAATGCAGATGATGAGTATAAATGGATGTTTCTTATTTCTCAAGAAACAAGAATAACTACAATTTTTGTGTCCATGTTCATATTCCATTTAGATAAAAATACAGTGCAACCACATTTCATTAAATAGATTGTAACATTAGAAAGGTTGTTTATAATGTTGATTGAAATTAACTTTTATTGAATGTTCGTTTTGACTTAGTCATGTATTTTTATAGAGGTTTTGGTTAATTAAGATCTTGATGCAGCTACCCACATGCTTAAGGATATGGAAAAAATAATTTCAAGGATGAGATGTGAGAGCATCAAGTTAGCTAAAAATCATCTTGGTTTGAATTTGTCACTATAAATTCTACATAAAGAATCTCTCACAAGGGAAAATCTATATTTTTTCAAGATTATTGAAAGGAAAGGATAAAATTTAAGACATTAGAATCCACACTGGTTGATAAGAACATAGTATTTGAGGATTGGCACTATACCATTACAACATTGATGGCTAAGAAGATAGAAATTGAAAAGAAATGTGTCAACCTAGAATCTACCCATGCCTAAGTAAAAGTGCTTTATGACTTCAGGGGAGATACCAAGGCCATAAAAATAAATAACGAATGAATGATTGCCACCTTTGACCATGAGTTGTGGATTTTGAAGGCAAAGTTTAAGATCATGTTTGGGCAAGTTCATAGGATGAGTCAAACTATCTATGGCATTCCAGACATAAACAATGCCAATTATGTATGTGTATTTAGAAATGTAATTGATATGCTATGTTTTCTTGTTAGTTTAGTTGTAAATTAATCAAAACATTGCCTACCATTTTTTAAGCTTATAAACTATGAATTTTTTTAGAAATTACTCATTTATACACTTAGAATCCCACAAATTACTTGTTTATAGAAATATTTGAAAACTTTTTGTCTCATCCAAATACTTATTATATTATTCCCATGGGTTTAGATATAATCTCTCCATATTTAACATGGTTTCACGTATGATATGTTAGGTTTATGTTTAATTTATTTTAAATTGAACATGGTGTCATGTATACTCCATAGACAACACATAAGCCAATATGATGTTTTTTAATTAAATACTTCCTACATACAATCTATTTATTAAAGTTTGTTTTCTTTTTGGGAATTAGAAATAAGGGTGGTGTATGAACACAATTTAGAGATGAAATTTATATT
Source organism: Torreya grandis (assembly GCA_037957365.1). NCBI lineage: Eukaryota > Viridiplantae > Streptophyta > Pinopsida > Cupressales > Taxaceae > Torreya > Torreya grandis. Next base: position 894,477 of record JARHVA010005947.1, on the reverse strand, counting down.
ACACTAATTTGGAAAGATAGCATAGCATCTAAGATAGTTGAAATTTTATTTTTCTTGAAAATGATAAAAAGGAAGTTTCCAATCTTATCAGTAATAAGGTATGTTGATTGTTGGAATTTGTATTTATGTTTATGATTAGAGAGTTTATATGACATTTAACATGCAGGTCCTACACAAATAAAAGGTAAATATAATACTTTCATTTACTTCCTTTAATCTAGGATCCCTAACATGTGTGTGTTGAGTGTTGGCATATAAGTTGGAAATTCTTACAACCATGGTAGTATAGTCCTTGAGTTGTGTTCTAATCCTTTCTGCCATTGTTGAGATTATAATCCTTCCCCTAAAAATAAACATATTTTATTCAATTTCTGCATTGGGATTGGATATGCTTATGTTAGTTTCATTCAATTCTTTCTTTATATTGGAAGCATCATTTGGTTGTATATATAAGCCACACTCAAATGTTGTTTATAAGATGCCAATGCATAATTGGTGTTAGATATATACCATACATCAATTTAATCGATATGCCTATGCTCCTAATCTATACATTTACAATATTAATGCACTCTAATTTGTTCTTTACTTTATCCACTAATCGATGGAGAAAATATAACCCTGAATGAGACATTATGAAACGTTGTGTTAAAATATGTAAGAAAAGTTTTCATTTTTTCACATCACATGTCTTCAAAAAAGTGGATCCTAGCACATGATTTTGATTAATATATCCTTTTATTAGGTACCAAACTCAATATCTCTACCCCTATCAATAATATTGAGTGTTAACTAGTTTACCCAAATCATGTTATAACATGCCATTTTTTTTGTGAGTGAATTGAGTCATATGTACAAAATATTTATAATAAGATTTTTCTCTCACTTATGCAACCTTGGCTCAAGTGCATTACTATAATATTGTACCCTTTTAGGTGTTTCCTTCCTATAGGTAGTAGTTTCATATCACATAAATTGTAAAATATTTTTTTGATATGAAACATATCACATAACACAGTTGATAATATATTACATAACTTGTAAGACAATTATATAAGTATTTGTATCTTTGTGTCACTAGTCAAGAGTGAGACCTATATGCTTGTTACCTAACAAAAGTTTTAGATGTGGTTTGAGCCTTGTTAGGGTATGTTGAATATATGTCTCCAATGACAGGATTCTCCTGATATTCTCTCCATAAGCACATTTGCCTGCATTTATCTTACTATGTTGCTTTATCTTTTATGGGCCATTATAGAATTTCACTACATATTTTTGTAGTTATGTATGGAATTATTATTGAGTTTTTCCATGTTAATCTTTTAAACATTTTTTTATAGTAAATTTTTTTCCAATTCATATTGTGAAACTTCAATATTGTTCCTATGACTACACAAGCACCAGAGCCATCATATTGGTTCAATCAATTATTATTCCCAATAAATTACATTAGCATGAAAACCTAGGTTATGAATCCCTTGCTAATAGATCAAAGTCATTTATACTTAATTATAATAGAGGGACCAAAACACATCTTAAAACATTGACATGTATAAGTGAGAGGGAAAGGCCATGGTGTATTCATGCAATCAGCCAAACATATGGAGTTAAAGAAGGTAAACTTCTAGGATTGGGAGAAACCAGAACACTAGTTACATATTTGGTACAAAAAAAAGATCAAAAAAAGGTTTCCTAACTACTTTTAGTTTGAATCATATTGTTTGCTTACTATTTAACATAAAAATCACATGTAATCATTAAAAAATATCAGGAATAGGTCTATGAATTTTCATAATCCTACAGCTTCACAGAAGCTTCCAAAGAAAAAAATAATAACTTCCAATATTCTTAAATAGAGATAGAATTAATTCATTGAACAAAATTTAATTCAATTTATTATTAATATAAAACATGCCAAAAGTAGTGAGCATTAGTGGAGTGCTTAATTTTTTTATAAAAGTAACATAAGTGATGTGATAGAACATGATATGCTTCATTTTATGGGGAAGACAGATGACAATGATACCAAGTTTAGATATTCTAAGTAATTTGTTAGATGCCTTGGTAGATGAATCAAACTGAAACACATAGAAAGCTTGATCCTTGTCAGTCCCACACATTTAACCACACTTTAATATATTCATTTAAATTCCATGTAAATTTATTTGAGGTTTATACCATTAGTATATTGGATAAGACTAGATGTACCTCCTTGCAACAAATCATTTGAAATGTCAAGTATCTATGTGTGGGGATATGATGGTTTTCCCATTTGAATATTCTTCTAAATTAGAGAATATTGTATTTTTTATAATTATTTGAAGCCATGCATAAATGTTACTTGTTTTTGGGGTACTTGAGATGAGATGGGTATAAAACTATAACATAAGCATGGATATTTATTGAAATTATAATGATTATTGTGTTAACCAATTGGAGTTAATGATTTGTTGCTTTGATCACAAGTTTGATGCTATCACTATATATCTAAACCATATAGTAGATAAAATTCAATTTGATGTTATTGCACCTATGTTTCATATTTCATGTTTTGGTTGTTACTTCATTGCAATTTTATCTTAATTTACAAGTTTCCTTGGAAGTCATTGTTATGCTGAACATATGCACATAGAACCCATGATATATCATTGAGAGGAGAGATAGAGTCATGTAGTGGTTACTCTACCATTATGGTGACTCCCCAATCTTTTGAGCATCTTTGTTACGATAATATATAATACTCCTAAAAATTCTGAATTTCCTTCTTCCTATGTGTGATTGTTAGGTGAGAAGGGTTTGTGTAAACATGAGAATTTGATGATCATGTATGTCTGAATGGTCAATTACACAAACAAGTATCATGACCTAAGATTAATAGGCTTTGTAATAGGCTAAAACTCAAAACCCATAATTTCACCAAATGAAGCACAAGATATCAAACTATGCATGTAATTTAATTTTATGTGAAAAACTCCAACTTATGGCTCAAATGTTATGGAACACACTCTAAAAATAATCACATCAACCAATGTTCTATACAAATAACTCTTTGGTGTGACTTGTTTAGAACAATTACATTCTAATGCAATATAAATTATAATACACATTTCAAAGGAATAAGACAAAATTAATTCAAGTGCAAATAGTTATAATATAGAATTTATATCAATACATACACAAATAATAAAATAAATCAAAGCATTCAGTAAAAAAGAAAAATTAAAGGCATGGTCTTGATGATAGACTTTAGGTCTAGTCATATTACTTAAGAAATAAAAAGGAAAACAAATTTCACTTTTGCAATAGTAACACAAATCACAATAGTTGAATTATATCAATTAGTCATGATGATTCTTATAGGAGTGAGCAAATAAAGTTGGTCAAATGAAGCAAGCCTTTCAATAAGATGGTTTGACTACCCTAACCTAGACATTAATGCAAAATATCAAAGGGATTTGCTACTCTCTTAAACTATGTCCATAAGTATATATATATATATATATATATATATATATATATATATATATATATATATATATATATATATATATATATATATATATATATATATATATATATATATATATATATATTGTATACAAATAGAAGTGAAACCAAAATAATTATGAAGTCTGTAATTTTTGGTTTGGATTCATGATCCCATAATCTTCTTGATATTAGAGTACATTATGAAGTCTATATAAAAATGACTGCAACCAAAATAATTTTGAAGTCCATAGTCTAATCATTGTCATAAGTTGTGTAGTCACTTGAGGGAATGTAACTTTCATCATTGTTAGTACTATAAGATGCAAGAGGGATGGCAACAAATACATAAATAATTAATGATGATTTACAAAATTAACCATCTATTTATATCCCTATTATTTATGAAACTAATTTGCTAAAACAATTAAATTAAGCTACACATTTACTATTTATGAAACCAATTTGTTAAACATTTAGATATTTATGACACTATACGAAAATGGATTATATCACAAAGTTCAAATCATATAACAAATTGAATCCACAGGGAAAAAGTTATATATCATTTATAAGCATTATATTCATAGAATTTATTTAAATCAATAAGATTTTTAATGCGCTTTAAATAATTACACCAAAATTATGATCAAATAAATCCATAATTAATCTTAAAATAGTCATAGAAGTAAATTCGTATTCCTCTAAATGGGTTTCTAGATCAAAATGGAATGGTTCTTAATTATCATTTTCACATGCTTCATTATAGAGGTAAATACCATTGTTATCTTCACTTATCACTAAAGTCATAAATACCACACACTCACTTCATAAATACCTGCATTACTAACACTATATTCATAGATAGTATATATTTCCAATTCTAATGGCAATCAAACTGCACTATATCCTTTGTTTTATCTCTATCTTGCTTCATTTCCTTGTTAAGATCTTAATTCCAAGCTTGTCATTTATGAATATTATGAGGAGGGATTGGAAAAAGGGTTGTATCCTATGACATGTTGTGATGTCTTCCTCCATTCATTGTTTATATGAAGTCTCTCTCTCTATGAAGGGAAGTGCCATACCCATTATGCACTTGTTAGAATGTATGGGCCATTAGGTGCTATGTGCTTGACATTGACCTACTCTAGACCTTATTGTAAATATATGCCATACGATTTTTGAAGAATGACAATGTTTTAATTGTGTGATATGTTGTGACACATTTATCAAAAAAATCTATTACTCTAAATATTAAGAATTTAATCATGTCAATTTCAACATTGATCTAGATCTATTCAGATAATGAAAAATATTTTGTTAGAAATTTTAAGAAATAGAAACCCAAATGAGTATGAAAAGAGACATGTCTTACATTATCAACCCACCTCAACTAGTTTTCAGTATCATCTAATAAATTTGTTGCTTTATCCTCATTAGTTTCATCTAGAGGGTTCGATCTTCTGACATCCATACCTATTTTTCCTTCATCAACATCTCTTGTTGCATTGTCTATGCACTGTGAATTGAAAAAACAGTAGGCAATTGAGACTCCCTGAAAACATGTAAATGTAAAAAATATAAGTAGAAATAAATCTTACATTATGCTTTATATCAATGTTGTTGATGCATTCATAACCACCATCCCCCATGTCATGCACAACCACATCTATTATTCTCACTCTCATTAGCTCCACCTTGATCACATGTTTATGAGTGTATCCTTGGAGTGAAAATGGGCAATTTCACATCAACATGGAAGGCATCATAATATATACATGATAATGAAATGTCTCATCTATCAAAATCTACACCCAAGCCATACGAGGATCACTATTGTGGAAGGTGACATGTCAGTCTAGAATTTCCAAAGCCCTAACCTATGAAACATTTTCAAGTCTCTCCAATTTGAAGTTCATATAGAATCCACTATCCTTTCATATTTGTATCCATCAATAGTTTATGTAAAGAGTTGTGGTTAGTTGTTAAACTAACTAGCCAATCCTGCAATGTGCATAAGTGTGTATTGTGATCAAGAAATGCCTTTTCAAAAAGGAATGGTAAGTTTATATGGTTGAATTTATTTCTTTCCCAACATGTGGAAGGGTGTGTGACAACATTCTAACCACATTCTAGCCTGGTGAAGCCAATGTTACTCTTAATATTAAAAAAAAATCACCTATGTGGAGTGATACTTGTCTACAAAGCTTTTAGACTCCATGTTTGTCATGTGTTCATTGGTGTAGCTATGCATTATGTCACCTAATTCTATGAACATCACAAGTCTGACATTATATTCTTTCACCTTCACTATCAAATTCTTTAGCCATGCATGGAGCACATGATAGTTGCACAAATAGACCTCAAAATTGAATGTTTCCCAACATATCATAATTATTTTGTAAGACTTCACAATCTAAAGTGACAACAGTGTGTATGAAATTCAACATATGAACTTTATAATGTGCATACAAATAACAAAGACACACCTAATATCTTTTATATCAATAGTAGCATTGTCCACCATGAAAGCATTGAGTTTCCACTCTATGTCTTTCAAATATAATCTTTGAAAAAGTATTTGTAACCATTGGCTAATACCTGCATTACACATGTGTGACCTAATCACCCATGTAATAGGTATCCATTGGTGTTTGGAATCAAACACCAGTAGCATTTAAAATTATAACTGTATAGAAATAGAAGATGCAATTGATCTTAAAAATATTATATATATTATAAACTATTATTAAAACCATTTAAAACATACCATCATTGCATTTATGTCAAATGTTGAGTCCATCACCAATAAGTTGCACTTCCTAAATATCAACAACCATTCTAGTTGTTGTGGGAGTTGGATGCCCAGTATGAAAGGGATTTCCCCATCCCCATTAATTCCTTCCCCATTTTATCCTTGATAAACAAACCACTTGATATATATCAGTGCCTAATCCTAAACAATTATTACATCATTATGACTATAGATATATTTTTCCTCCTTGATCTATTGTTCTTTGTTGTATATATCATCCTTGTTGAGGAAATCACCTCGCTCTGTTTGACCATTAAACATTACAATTTTACCATGCACATCTTACGGTGTTTAAGATAGATAAAATCAATAGAAATTCCTAACAATAGTAACCTATGAACCCATACATTCATCTAGGGTTTGATGTAAGGAAAAAAAAACTTTATTCCCCTTGAAATATTCATATTATTGGCCATGACAATGATTACCTTGATTGTTTATGTGTTCTACCTAATTGTATGTGACCATCATGTCTTTATGTCTAATGACCATTCAATGTGTGATTAAATAAAATTGACATCCACATCTTAAATATTTTTATCTAGGATAGCTACCTTTTCACATATTTAGAATTATTGTCATGTACTTTGGTGTAACATCAATTTCCTATAAATCTTTAGGCCCATACGAACACTAGTGTATAGAAATTGAGAATCAGCTACAAATATAACATAATAAAGGAACACAATAACATACAAATATACACCCACTTGCAGTCTAGAATGGTAGATCGCATACATGACATAATTGAAGGTAGCATTGACCCTATTTTGCTTGCTAGGAATTGGTGATTTTTTCATGCATTGTGACACATGATAATTTTTAGGGAAAGAATTTTGTGTTGATTCTCTTTTAATGAAGCCCTCAACCCTATCAACATCCATCTAAGTGACCCACAAATCTTCCTCATTAATCTCAATAAAATTTTCACACTTAACATTGCTACAATAAAACCTAACCCTCAATTGGATTATGTAGTGGAAATTGCACAATTTCATCCTACCTAGCTACCATCTATTCTAGCATATATAAAAAATTAGTTTAGTAATATGAAATAAACATTGTGAATGATCAAATGTTGAAATATATGAACAACAATGCATTATTGACACATACAATAATTATAAACACATATTTTATTTAAATAAATTCAAGCAATGTTTAGACATAAAGTACTTGATAATTAAGAATATGATAGACATTAATAATTGCAATATAGTAAAAATATCATTATAACACAATCATTGTTGCAATGATAGTTATAGGCAGAACATTAGAAAATGTTATCATCACTAAATAATTACATGGTAATGAAAATATCACATCTTTGCATAGTCAAAAAATAAATTGTTGTCTTTTGACTACATTTATAACATATAACTAAAATAATGTTTCCTAAATTGAATCATTTTTATATATCCTTACCTCAAATAATGGAGATTATGACTATAATAATAACCAAAAACATTATACTAAGAAGAAATAAAAAGTGTTGCACATTAGTGACAATGCCATGCACTTCATAATTGGACACAGTATCAAACTATTGTTCTACATGTGTATTTTCTAAAGCAAGCAAGTCCAACTTGACCAAACTTGATCCCCTCATTTTCTTTTGTTCCTCCCATGATTCACTTTGTTTGTGATATTTATTTGCACAATGGATGTCAATATCATGAAAGAAACCATATAATAAAGTGGCATCTTAGTGTAGTTTACTAAAAGACCTCTTGGAACATCCATCTCCCATTTTATCTTCACAACAACTTGAGAATAGAATTACATAGAAACACCTTTCTCCTCTTGCAACTATAAACATAACCAAAGTGTGTCTATCAAAACAAGGTAACATGCACCATGTAAATAAACCTCATCAGATCACAACCTACCATACTTCCTTATGATGATGTTTTTGGGACTTAATAACATGTTGATATAAATATCCCTTTCTTTCCATCAAGCACAAACCAATAGATGCATATTTTGATTAAACATACTTTAAATATTGACAAAGGATTGCACAAACATTGAAATATTAGAATTTAAAATACTTAATTTATACATATGCACTTAATATTTGTACACATCAAAATCAAGAAAAATGATGACACCCCCTTCCCCTAACTTTTTGTATCTATCTTAGAAATATTTTATTTACATGTACCATTATAGTTAACCCCTTTCAAATACTAAAAACAAGTATATAATATAGATTGAATATCAAAAACATATATGGTTACCAGGGTATTGAAATAGTGATTACCAAGATATTCATATGCCTATTAATATAAACCTAAAAGCAACATCAAAAACATATATTGAGATAGTGATTCCCAATATATTCATATGGATATTGATATAAGCCTAAAATAAACATCACACTTCATGATTAGGTTTTATTTGATATTCATGTGTGGTCATTGCCTTTAAAATAAAAGCCTAGAGTTTATATTTTTTTAAAGATATCATTGTGTCAAATTTTGTTATGGTGATGTTATTGATAACTTTAGCAAAGTTGATAAAAAAATTATTAATATTATTGAGAGACTTTTTTGGTCATGTGGTTGGGAAAGGATAATATGGATGGACCCAAAAGGTTGGGGGTTAATAAGAAACTAAGCTGAAGCCTTTTTGGGATTGTGGTGTTATAGGTACAGTTGAAGAATGTTATCAAGTTTTGAAACATCACCACCATTGTTACTACCACTAGAATGTTTCTAAGGCCAACCATATATGCAAAGGAATGGGACATTTTCATTGTGAAAGTCACAAACGAATTGTCCTACAACATCACACTGCATTGGTATAAAAAACTTGTTTGTGAATCTTTATAAGGATATGCAACCATGTCAATCATATTATTTTACTAAAAATGATTTTAATTATTATGGTGATGAAGGCATGGAGTGAAAAAATGGTTAAGTTGTTGGGATGATGGAACAAGATTCATCACTCAGTACCCAATTTAGGATGAAATGGATCCATTTTTATATACCCCAAGACAGGAGTTGGATGCTCAAATTTGGGGCATAGAGAAATAAATTTAGTCTTTCCATATTTCCTTAGAAATCAAGAAAGTACATATTATTTTTACCTACCTATTTTTTATGGTGTAACATTAGTGTTAATATCTTTACTTTGCTTGTCTTTAGTTTATGCGGTATGTCTAGACTCAGTCGTGAAGGTTTTTATGTTTTCTTTTAAAATGGAAGACATTTTCAATCCCCTTACTTTTTCCTTATCCCACACCCCTGACCTCTCCTAATGCTCATAAAAAACTCATGTTAAGGGGGAAAATCATAATAGTCCAAATAGACCAAGCAACATCTGAAGGATCCTACAATATAAGATAGTGAATTTCTAAAAAAAAAGTGGAAACCATTGGTTGTTCCTCCCCTAATGCAAATCTAGTTGGCTCTCCCATCCCTATGGTTGATGTTGCTCCCCCTCCCCACCTGACCCACAATAGATTCATTTGAGAAAATACTACATATAATATTACTTTGGTGATTAATGAGTTCAATAAATTTTGGATTATTGGCAGCCTCAGAGCTCCCCTATTACATGTTAAAGACACCCCTCATATGACCAAGTTAAATACCAACCAATATGTTAATGGAATTGATATGATATATGTGTCTTGTAAGGATTTTGAAAAGTTCTATGTTATCATTGTTGAGTTAAATAAACCTTTAGTCTCTCAGTAAGACCAAACAAAGAACATTGTTCACAAAATTTAAAATGTACGAATGGATAAACACCACGAAGAGGAATTTGATACTCTACACAAGTTTGTTCAGGATTTAGAAACTATTGAAATTGGTCATATGAAGGGTGTCTCATGGGTCAAGCTAGAAATTGGATATAACCCTATTGAAATTGAAGTCTCATGGGTCGAGAAATGTGTTGTAAAGTGGTCTAATAATGTCAAAATAGAAGATTAATTAGAAGCTATGATCTTTAATAAAAATATAATTGAACCTGATATTTTGTTGTTGAAGGAATGAAAGATAAAACATAGATGTTTTTAATCTCAAATGTAGATAGTTAAAATAAAATGACTCTCATCACACCCAAAGGAACCCTTCTTCTCTCAACTGGCAAGTAGCTCAGGGGAAATGTAAGGGAAAAGAAACATTTTCAAATCACTATTCCTAATGTTGAATGACTTCTTTGGTAGGACATGCTAACAATTTTTACATGACATATGTTGGTATTCTTGTTTTATATTATGTGTTATTGATCATGGTTTACACATTGATAGTGTTGGTTAAAAGTCACGGTCTAGTAAATGGGTTGTGATAGCATTGAAATGTCCTCTATGATGGTTCTAGGGAGAGTGACATCATCATGCACATATTTTGTACATTTTGGTTAAGCTCAGCCATATGTTAGAGTTTATTCTCACATTTTCTAGTTTCTATAGATAGTTTTTGTCTATTTCGTAGTTTGTCCTTTCATAGATATATCCCACATTGGTTAGTTTGAATTACTTCTTATTTGTCCTTGCCAATATATGCAAGGCTTCTCATTTGTAACAAATATAAATTATTTTATAGATATTATATGATATTGCCTTTGTCTTTGCATATCATCTTTACAACACTTATAACTCTTCTTGTGATGATTTTGATGTTAATGCTTCAGATCCTAGGGTTAGAATGATCTTTTTGACATTCCTTTCATGGAATTAGAGTTAGAGGTGTTGCAACCATCCATTTATGAGTTTGTTATTGCAAGGGTTTGTACATTTATCAAAAAAAAATCTTGTTGTAGTGGATGTGTTTTCTATGGATCTTTGACATTTTATTTGGCCATTGACATTATTTTTTTGAGAAATTGGTAATTATTTTTGCAAAAAATTATGAATCTCTAGCAGATCATTTTTCTCCTCACACAAGTGTCTGATTCATAATATTATTTCATTGTTGAAAAGAGAACTTTAAGAGATTTTCAGAAAGTGGTCATAATAGGGATTTAGAGTACTATCAAATGAGATATGGGGATCTAAAATTGACCCTGTGAATCTAATTTTTTTCAATTTTTTATGCACAACCAAGAAAAAAAATTAGATATTGTATTTAAAGTGAAAAATTAGCATGGCAGATTGATCTATGTGGAAGATTGTTATTTTCCTTTACTACAAATTTCCTTCAAATTCATTTTTTTAGACTTGGTAGAAATAATTTAATTTTTCTCCAAGAATATTATTTTTATGAAATGTTTTCTTATTTGACCCATTTTAATGATGGAAAACTTATAAAAACTATAAGTTTTGAACCATGACTTGAAATCGAGTACTATTTTTTTCAAAAGTGTATGTTTTTATTCTCCATCTATTAGATTTATTTTTGTTGTAAAACACACTAAATTATAAAGTGCCAAATTTGGTGGCCCTTACACTTTTTTGGGGTGTTCATTATTTTCATTGGGAGATGTTAAATTGTCATGGGGGGGTTTATTTTCAAGAGGGTTCTTCTTCTTCTTGACTTTATTATTATTTTTTGGCAATGGATTCTTGACTTTTTGAGCCCATTGACACCTCAAACTACATTATTTGGAAAATGAAAATAAAGATTCACTTACAGCTAAAAGGCATGTGGATAATGGTGCATGGAGATATTCCCCACTTTATAGGTAAGGAAGATCTTGCGTAGATTGCATCTATGCAAGATGAGACTCTTATTTTGATTCACCTCCATGTTTCAAATTGTAACATCCCCACTGGGATTTACTACAATAACATATTTTTTTAAAATTTTAATTCTATGTAATCAACATTAGAATTCACCATGAGAATATAATTAGTTATCTAAAATTTAACACACTAAGTATGTTTAACTAGTAAATTAGGCATGTAACAATTTATCTAGCTACTAATTACTATGATAACAAGTATGTGAAACAAGTACAAAACTGATTTACTCTTTATTGCATAATTCCATCCATGGCCCATATAGTATTACAACCATTATTGTAAATGTACACATGCATAAACATTACATTTTCATCAAGAATTATGTCACAATAATAAATACAATACAAGATAAAAGGCTCTACGAAGCATGAGTAATAATGAATTCCAGTATCCTATGGTAATCTCAAGCATAGTCTCCAAGAAGTACTATTGTGGGGAGGGAGAGCATCATCCAAGAAATTTTCCACACCAACCACTGACCATCGATCCCTTGCACAATCCCCTAACTAGGGAATGACCTTCCCTTCATGGATGGGTAGATAGTGGTGGTGTAGGAATCCATAGAAATAAGCTAGTACCTGTGTGTTAAAAGATATTTACTACATGATGTGTATCATAAAGAAAATATGTTCTAATATGATACCACCCAAGAATGTAAATCAAACATATGAAATGACAATGTTTAACTAAATATTAGTTTGGCTAAATTTTTCAAATAGTTAATGATATCTAAGATGGGTCAAATTCAAACACACCACTAGATTATATTACCCTCATCTTACATTGATGATGCTAAGTAAGCTAGAGAAATCTATCTCACTACTTATTTAGGACTAGTAATATGAGATTTGGTTAATTTAAAATAAAATAAATAGGTTCAAATGTATTATTTCCTATTAGTAGGCCTAAAACATGCTAAGTACAGAAATAATTAGGTACATATATTTAGTCTATGAAATATATGTAATGAATCTCAAACATATTATTTATTTAAAAAAATGTAAACAAGTATAGTCCCTAATAGGACATACCATCCAGGTGTAGTTATACTTAGTCTACAAGCTAATAATTATCAAAGTAACTCAAATATAGAACTATCTATGATAAACTATACTAACTCAATTCATTTCCATGCACATAATTTACAATTATAACAACCAATAATAATTTATTTCAAGGCTCATAATTAAACAATAATCCAACTTTTATGTTAACCTTTTACACATTAAATGAGGTGTACACATCTAATTATGTTATATTGGATCACAGATTAAATAACTCATTTAAAAATCATACCTTATACCATATTTACAAGCATACTTATAAATCTGTGTGTGTGTGTTTTTTACATAATTTTCTCATACATGTATAATCCATATGCAAGTATGAGTACATAATTGATATATATATATATATATATATATATATATATATATATATATATATATATATATATATATATATATATATATATTATGTGTATACCTTGTATCTATATACATATTCATCAGATGAGTAATACAAAATTTAATAAGGATGTATTTAGTCATCATGACTGAATTATTAGATATATTTGAAAAATAGATGAGACATTTAGAGTGCATATAGACTCTCTCTCTCTCTCTCTCTCTCTCTCTCTCTCTCTCTCTCTCTCTCTCTCTCTCTCTCTCTCTCTCTCTCTCTCTCTCTCTCTCTCTCTCTCTCTCTCTCTCTCTAAATGTCTCATCCATTATTCAAATATATCGAATAATTCAGTCATGATGACTAAATACATCCTTATTAAATTTTGTATTACTCATCTAATGAATATGTATATAGATATAGGGTATACAGATACTATGGTTATGATGTACCTAATTATCTATGTCATGCCTCCAAATCTAGTATGTGAGTGATGCATCTAGATAATATATAAATATGTATAACCACATGTGTCATGATCTATTATGCCATGTCTCATGTACAAAATTGGAGATCAAAATAATGTGCTCTGCATTATGCCTATAATCTATTATCTATTCTTATAATTGTGTCATACTATATGAATTTATATGTATGAGACGTGTAGTAATATACATTCCCTCAAATCTAATAGATGAGTCTAATTCTATATCAAAGTCACTATGAGTCCATATAATCTGAACCACTATATCTAAATAGTCTGTGTATTTATAAACTGATGGTATATCCCTCTAGATGTTTGAGTGATGCTAAGTGACCCACATAAATTAAATCACTATATAATATTGAATAATTTGTACTAATTAATGATGATAATCTAGATTTTAGAGGTGTAAAAACCATGCCAAGTGACGCATTATAGTTTGAATCACTATATAACCTTGAGCAATTTGTATTGAGTTTGATAATCTACATGCTAGAGGTGTGAGAGCCAAAGTGTATTTACCTACAAGAGTCGATAGGGATATTAGGTAATTTATAGAGATAGTAGGAATGATGCCCCCCTTTTAGGGA
>JARHVA010005947.1:822500-875000 GCA_037957365.1 Torreya grandis | reverse complement strand
GAGATGGTAAAGCCTTTTGAAAGGCCTGAAGGTGTACAAATGGATCTCTAGGTCCATCAAAGTGAGGTAATGATGGTATCTAGATATGCTTAGGCAATGAAGCTTTTATGAATGTCTTTAGAATAGGTTTACCATGTAGATCTTTGGCATCTATCCAAGACTTGTAAGCTTTGTTTTCCAAGGTAAGGATAAGTACTTGGTGTTGTAATTCACCAACTGCATGCATCAAGAAGATGATCTCCTGGGACGGTACATTAGTATCTTGAAGTGGTTCATTTAATCATTGAATTTGATTGTTAATTTTAACCATGGGAATGCTATAATTTGCAATTGGATCATAAAGAGGGGGTGTGCTCACTTGAACCTTAGGAGTAATGGTAACTTGGACCTTACTGAAGGGATGTGGGATACCATTCTCTTTAGGTGAAGAGTGAGAACTGGGTTATACTATAGTGAGGGGTGGCTTGGGAGATTCATTGGTAGCTTTGTGTTTTAGTGAATTGCATTCTAGTTTAGTAGAGGATGTATTATTATTATTATTATTATTATTATTATTATTATTATTATTATTATTATTATTATCATCATCATCATCATCATCATCATCATCATCATCATCATCATCATCATCATCATCATCATCATCATCATCATCATCATGATGTGCATTATTTGAAATAGAATTATGAATAAAAGTAGGAACAACATTTTGGCATGCATTAGGTTTGAGAGGAGAGAAGAGGTAGAAGCACAAGATGCATTTTCTTCTTCATTATATGAATAATGGTCATCATTATTCCATGCATTATCACAAACTGAATTTTGTTCATTTGAAATAGTAGAATTTGAAGTATCATTTTTGTATTCACTTTTATTCTCATATTCATTTGCATGTTCACTATCATACTCATTATCACTTCCATCATTGCTAGGGAGAGGTGTAAGAGAAGATTTTAATTCCTTTCTAATATGTAATAATTTATCATTACAATTTAGAATATCATGTGTATCTATGTTATCCATGGATGGAGTGTATGCATTTTCTTCATTTACAGTATGAGAAGTAAGAGTAAGAGAGTTATCATTTGAACATTCTTTGGATAAAGTAGAGTTGAGAACATGAAATGCATCATTTGAACTATGCTTTTGTAATTTGTTTCTATTTAATTTATATTTTTATATTTTAAACATAGCATTAACAAAAGAGAGATAGATTAGGTTCACATGGAAGAAAATTATCACCCATTAGAGGTTCATTTGGAAGTGCATGACTAATTTGTTCATTTTGTCATTATGCATAGGAGAATGAGGTGAGAAGTATTTTTCCCATTTATCAAAAGTATTTTATTTAGAAGAAGGGATGAAAGAGATAGGTTTGAGAGGAGAAGATGCATCTATTGTTTCTTCACTATCACTTTCATATGAATGATAGTATTCCTCATTGCAATAATATTAATTATCTTAATTGTAAATAAAATCATTTTCCACATTTTTAACTATTGTGCAATTTGCAAATTTTTCCACTCATTATCATAATTATGCAAAAAATTAAGAAATTTGTCTATGGGATGAGATGGAAAAAGTGCCTTAGTGGCCATTTTATTTCTTTCACCAAAAAGAATAAGAAGTAATATTAAGTAAATAAATGCCATAATAACTACTAACATGGAAATTTTGAAAATACTTGTGACTTTCTAAACAATTTGAATTTTTTTTGAAATTAATTTCTAAAATTGCAAGGATGAATGGTTTGAAGATGGAAGACCTAGTTTAGGAATTTAGGATTTTATAATTTTTGAAATTTATGGCTGTAATTTAAATTCTAAAATTAATTTGAACAAGATAATTACACAAAAATTGATAACAAAAATTAGAAATTTGAAATTGAATTTTTGCACAAAATACCTACTAATTTATAAATTTGGAAAATAATTTTGTCACACTAAACTATTTTCAAAATTTTTGAAACTAATTTCTAAAATTTGTAAGGGAGGGAAACTTGGGGTTTGAGGACCTACTTTGGAAGTCTAGGGTTTTAGAATTTATAAAAATTATGGCTATAATTTAAATTCTAAAATATGTTTGAATAGAATAATTGCACAAAAATTAATACAAAAATCAGAAATTTGTAAAGTAATTTTTTTGTACAAAATATGAAGGAAAAACCTTAAGGGTACCTAGGGTTTTAAATTTGTTCGAAGTAAGTCAGGTTCACCAAAATGTTTTATTTTTTGGGGAATCTAGTGTTTAGATCCTAAATAATAAGGGTCTATAATGATAGTAAAAATTTACTTTTATAGGGAAAAATATAGATTTTAACCGATAATTATACAAGAGAAATAGAAATTAACTTATCGAGATTCATACTGAAATGGAGGATTCTGAAGTTGGAAATTGAAGAACAAGATTGAAACATTGTCAGGAATCTAAATCTATATTCTATTTTTTTTATTAGATAGGAGTGTTGAAAATAGGACACTCTGGTGTCTTGTGCTATTGTCCTAAGGATCTAAACTTTGTGGGTTTTGTTCATCCAGTCAATATGAACCTATGTACCAAATTTTGAGGGATGGAAATCAATGAAGTTTGTTTTAGGTCCATTTTAGTATTTAATACTTGTATCTATCTACACAAATGAAAAAAAATGAATACATCAAAAGCAAAAGGGGGGGAACTAGTTTAGGAAAAGAATGATCGCATGATCTCGAACTTCTACTATTCTGACCATTGTCTACATTAATCCTCAAGCTATGGCCTCAGATCAAATGTAGTTCTCCCTTAGGGAAAATGCATAATGAATGTGCATAATAGATGTAACAATAAATTTAGTCTAGGACCTTCCTTGATCAAGTATGCAATTTTATGTGTGAGTTATACTATTGACTTATTTTTATTATGTCTAATGTGCCAAAATAATAAGTGTTAGATATAAAATGACTTGTGTAGTCCTTTATATAAGAGACTCATTATTTTGAATTTGAGAGCTTTAATCACATTTGGATGACATTGGAAAACTTATAAATGAAGCAAAGAAAAGGGGTAAGACTTATCTTATAGTAGAAACTGACCATTGGAACCAAATTTTCACTTGAACAATAACACCAAAAATTGGACACCCTAGGTTTCAGTGTTGTAGTCCTGTTTAGGTGCTATTATTTAGAGGGTATAAGACTTAGGGGGATAGAATAAGCATGGAAGGAGTAACTTGGGTCAATAAATGTTAAGTCTGGAAGGTTATAAAAAACTATGAAAAGTCAAAAAAGGTGTCTAGGTTATAAAATGAGACCAAGGAAAATCAAACAAAAAAACATGGCTAGATGTAAATAAGAATCATATTCTCCAGTCAGAGTCTCTATCAAAGGACTATGAAAATACATGATATGTGTGGTTTCTTGACCAATCTAGGGTGTATACACTAATATATATTCATAGATAAGTCCCTATGTCTATTCTTATGTTCATATCCAATGCTCAGCCATATAAATGTTTGTCTATATGTTAAATAATCAATATTCAATCATATTTATAATAGAGTTCATGTTAATACATACTCTAAATCATGCTTAAATAAGCTTATGGTCTAACTAAGACTCATTCAATGGTTTCACATTATATGCAAACATAGTATACAACATCAAATCAATATACCTTGGCATGTTTCCTTTTAAATATATTGGAATCCCTAATGGAATTCATCATTGTACCTTGAATCAAATTTATATTAATGGTAAAAAATAATTTTTGTATGTACATATATACTTTGTTATGCATATATACTCCAAGTCATTAAAGACCAATAGGGTATATATACATACCCCTGTATATACCCACATATTTTTCTTGTAGATATATTCTAAATTTTATACAACCCAATTTCATTATATTTTGCTACATGGATTTCATACACAATAATTAAATTCATTTTACTATAATTGCATAGGTTTCCCATAGACCTAGGGTTAGGTTTCAGGGTTTCTAGGATATAGATTTGGTTTTTTAGGATGGCTAAGCCATCCACAAGGCCAAATCTTTATCCATTTATATATTATAGCAAGTATTAACTACCTAAACCCTTTTTATACAATCAGACACATATAGACCTATGTTTTAACATCCAAGTATTTAAATTCATTACCAACTTGGTTGAGCTTTCAAAAATTCATTATTGCCAACAAGTATTGATTCAAGCTCCTCCCTTTTCTTCTCATTGTCCACTATTATTGCCAGATCTCTTATCTCCCTTTTCTTTTAATTCTTTCCTTTTCAACCCGACTACCACTTTCTTCTCCATGCCCTTTTTTGATGCTAATTTCTTCCATTTTTATCAGCTTAGAACAATGACTAGAACTATGCATGGAAAAATTATCTCAAAAGAACAACAATCTTCCAAATTGCATATTGACTTATTAAATCAAAATGATATGTTTAATCTTGAGTTAGTACATACCAAAAAACCTAAATCACTCAAATGTTCCATAGTTTAATCATTATTTTAATCCTAAAAATCTTCATGGTCTTTTGACTCAACATGCCCATGAATAGACTTTACAAAGTCCACTTATAAAATCATTGCTAATGATGTTGATAACCCAAGTATATCAAAACAATGAAACACTAGTACAAAAACAATAATATATGATTAAAACAACTAATACAAAATGCATATAAATGACCAAACATGATGACATGATCATTAGTAGTCTATTTCTAGTCATTTATAACATGATCAAATTGATGACTAAACCATTTTTAGTCATTTATTGGTTGTTTTGATTGATCAATTTGGTAGTATATTTAGTCATTAATTATTGTAATCTGGCCACTTATTTAGTCATTTTTTATTCATTGATATATTTAGTCATTGATTATTGTTAATTGGTCACTTAATCATTTTTATTCACTAATTTGTGTCCATTGGTAGTGTATTTAGTCATTAATTTTAATCATCATTTTGATCACTTTGGGAGTATATTTAGTCATTTTTATTCACTGATTTCACTGGTCATCATTGTGTCTTGATCACATTTTTTATGAGTATTTCCACATCAAAGAAAATCAATATCACTTGAGACAGCGTCAATCCTTTGAGGCACGTTCTCACATGATAAATCTTGGTATGCTCTTTCACATGTGTAATCATTATAAGATCAACCTACATTTTACTAAAGACTAGGTGTGGGCTTCGAAATCTTCCAAATTTTTTGATTCAATTTTTTTAATCCTTGGTGATGGTTCAATTTGGTCTAGGTCCCTTTTTATGCATGCAACAATTTGGTGAAGCTTTTAGTCATGGGAGGAGAAAAAGTTAGAACTGAGCCATTATCATGTGATGAAACCAAAGCAGATGCTATGATATGCATTATATGTTATGAAAGTGGAATTTCTCATTTTCTTGAATGTCTAAATAGATATAATGAGAACATCTCCATTTAGTTTGCTTTGATCTGGGATGGTGATCATAAATTTTAGGTTGGAGGTATAGAGTTTGTAGTTAGTGAGGAGTCAATTGCTAAGGCCACAGGTTTACACTGTGAGGTTAGAAGATTGAAAAGACTCACCAAAGTTCAAGACCTAGAAGGGTCAAAAAAATATTCATTTAAGGAGAAGTGCCGATGAATTTGTAGGGAGGCTTTAGTAGAGAGAGAGCTTGTTTAACCCTTGGGATAAGGTATGCTTCACCATCATGAAATATGTTACTCTTGAAGGTCATTTTAAGTGTTTTGGTCATTACCATTTTTCTCTTTTGAATCAATTTCATCACAAGGTGTTGGTTAACTTCTCTTTCTTCCTCCTATCATCCTTAGAGACATCTATTAAGTCTATCAAAAATTCCCTAGAAAAAAACCCAGCTACCTGCACCATTTTGCTCTACCAAGGTCTTATCTTTAGGATTTATCACTTTTACCTTGCATTGTGTCCCTCTTAGATTTTAAAAATTTAGGTGTTAGATAGTTCCCATGACAATAACCCTAATGAATATAACATTCCCCTGAGAGTCAAATTTAGTTCCCTAGGTCCTCTAGTTCCCTACCCTTTTCCAAGAACTTTATTCCCCCTATTCAAACCTATCCCCTAAGTTTAAAAGTTTTTCCCCTCTCTAATTGGGCTCTGGTTGTCCCTCCCTGATAGCAATAACTTCCAGATCCCCTGACCCTTCTCACTCTCTAGTTGTCAAAGGGTTGTGGGAAATAAAAAATAAACCTTCCTTTTCTAGAAATAAAAGGAGGAAATTGATTACTTGAATCAATTCTGAGAAGATCACTCAGGGAAAGAGTAATAACAAGAAAGTGGTAGGGGTGGAGCCTCAAAATTTAGCTAGTGACAAAGAACATTTGGAGGCCCAGGTGAAAGGTGAGGAGGCTATAGAGGAAGGGTTTGGTTTTAAATTTCATAACTATATAGAAATAAATATGAATATTAGGAGATCCAGAAGACTAGCAGGGGAAAATTTTTGTTAGTAAAGACTGTGGATGATCCCTCTACCTTAGATCCAAGGGAGGAAGTAGGTAAATTAAAAGATAAACCCAATCTTGGTCAATAGTTAGAGAAGGAGGGAACTAGTTATTTTGAGGATGTGAATGACTCTACTTATGATTGTTGTAGAGGATTTCATGGATACCAGTGAATAGGAGATCTAGATTGAAAGGGAGTTGAAGGAAGTGAAGAAGGGTTTGCACTCTGTTTAGAATAAAATGAAGGTGCTAACAACTATTTGCTTGAAAGTTTTCCACTATGTGGCTTCTTCTTTGTTGATTCTGCACGACGTCCCAGAAGAAGATAAAGATATAAAAGGAAAAATTACTATCATGGAGGACCTTCTCAAGTTCATCAAATAAGATTGGAAAGATTTGATAAAAAACTAGTGTTTTTATCATGGTTAATCCCTAGTCTGTCTATTGTTTCCTATTTTGCTTTTGTCTGTCTACTATTTATAGCTATTAGTCCCTTCAGCCTATTTTTCTACCCCTTGGGCTTTCTATACTTGGGCTCTACACCCTCTTTTTAGACTTATCATATCAAAAACATATAATCGATGTAATTGTAAATTCTCACTTCTTAAAATAAGAATTTACAAAACCTTCAATATGGATTACAAATGATGATTACAGACACCCATTACACTATTTTACTTGTTACATTATGCAACTAGGGGTATCTTTTAAGCTTCCATTGGATGCATAAGTAGTACTAGTACATATATTTTAAATATATTTATCTAAAAAATGCAGAGAGATGTCAAATTTTATAACCTTATTTTAGATTTATCACATACCATACTGATGAAGACTCCATTAACATCTTCATTAATTTATAGATGATAAGAGTATGAAAAAATTTAATTCATAATATTAGGTACAAAAAAGGTAATTCTAATTAGGTTGTAGATTTCTTAAGTCACCTCCAATTAAGTAATAAGAATACCTTAATATTAGGCACAAGAAAAGTAGCTCCAATTATGCTAGAAAATAATTATGTCACCTCCAATTACAACATTAACAATAGTCCTATTCATGTGGACATGAGACTTTTAAATGGCCCATGCTATATGATAGTGATCCTTAATTTTATTCACAAACCACATAAAATGCATAAATATTATTTTGATCAATATGTAGAACATGACTATGATGAATCCATGAATATTTCTCATGAATCAACATTTACAGCATTAGGAAATATATCTTACTCTAATTTGAAACTTGAGATGAATTAATAAATGTTTGGGTATTACATACAGGTGCCACCAAACATATGACATAATGATGAGACTTCAAAACATATGACATAAAACATAGAAAAAACATAATCAATCATTCATTTACACATAATGAAACAACTATTAAGAAGGAAAAATACTAAAATTTTATTAAGAAAAGGTGTTCATATCGTAGATACAAGACAAAAATATGTGTCTTTGCTTTGAAAAATGTGTTAATACAAAGTGTGTTTCTCAATGCTATGACTGAGAAAAAATAAGTTACAATGCCTTTTTTTGCCTATCCAACTCTAAAACAGACAAAAAACACTAAGAATATCCCTGAACAACACATTAAAACTATTGCATAAAGTAGTGGGCTAAGATGTCTAATAGCTAGTACATGATAAACATCAACTATGTCATTTTTTTCAAATATTTTAGTGGCCACCATGTGAAGGTCCCTTCTTTCTATTTCAGACAGATAGCTCCATCTATTTTGTCTTCATAATCAAGGGGTATGTTACTTGTGACCTTTAAAATATTTACATTTGCATCTCCTATTCCTTTCAATTTGACTTTATGTACAATAGATAGTGAGTGAATCTGCCCAATGCCCACAGTAACACCATCAAATGGATCCAACACCTAGACTTTATCCCCTTCTTGAAGTTTATCAACGAATGTCTGCAAAAAGAAAAAAAATACACATTATGTTGAGATATAAAACACATTATATTGTAAAAATATAGAAGGGTAATAGTCACATATAGAGTTGCAAAGGAAATTCAATCTGATCTTGAGTTCTTTGAGAAGAAAATGATGACATGAGGAAAGGGGATTCACAAGGTGTTGATGGAAATTTAGGATATGGCAGAGTTGAAGCGAGTCAAAGGGAGAAGATTTTGGCTATCAATTCTCTTTTGAATGCTGGAGGTGGTTATACATGAAGCTAGGATAGAAGAGTGCCCTTCCCAATGATATAATGACTTTATTTCAATACTAGCCCAATATCAAAAGGCATTCTAATTATCATTATTTATGGTTGATAATTCCCACAATTCTAATCAGGGAACTCTAGAAGGAATGGAATAGAAGATTGTTCCAAGACAAGGAAATGAGTCTCAAATCCCTCCAAAACAAGATTGAGGCGAGTATTGTGGAAATACTTAACAGTAAATTAAACTCTATTAAGTTAAAATAACATTTTAAGCATGAAGAATGATAAAACATTGGGACAAATAACTAACAAATATTATATTACCTCAACTAATTTAACACGACTATGATGATTGTGCAGCACATTCTTGTCCAGTTCATCATGATCACTATCAATATCAATATCAATAGCTCTATTGACATTATGAAGGAATTTTTATTTTCCTACTACTTTGATAAAATTGCTTTGCATGTGGTTTAACCATCATGAAAAAAAATATACAAAGCATTTAATAGTCAAGTAAAGAATGCAAGCTATAAATTTTTCCAAAAGCACATTTTATAGATCACTCCAACAATAAAGAAACTGGGTTGGATTCTCCTATGCTCAAATTTCAATAATCTAAATATTAAGGGGAATTTGTATACAGAATTTCCAAACAAGAAGAAATGAGATCAATAGAGCCTCTTACCTCAGCTGAATCTATGGATTTATGCTCATTCCATGCAGAAATTATAGGGTTAATGGAAGCAACCAACTGTGAAACTTGTTGAGTAAGACTAAATATGCAACTCATTACCTATTGGTACCCTTCATTTGAGTTGACATGATCTAGAGAGGCTCCTACTAGGAATTTAATAGATGGCTATGAAATCTATGTTGACAAACTAGATTTCCACTTCATCCCACTCTTAGATTTACTAGGTCGATCTAGTGCTACCATATAATTGATAATATCTTCTGTACCTTCTTCTCTATTACTATTTTCCACATAAAATACAATGTCAATTTTAACATGTATTCAGTTCAATAAAAAATCAAAATAAATAACACAATGTAAATTAAACGAAAAATCCATACACTTACTACAAATTTATCCATTTTGGCCTGCAACCCACCTCAGCCAAATGTATATCCAACCCCCTCATTATCTCTTGTTCTCTTGCCTCTATTACTCTTTGATAAATATTCTTCAGAATGCATAATTTCTTTCAATGCCTCCCATTGTTTTGTAGATAAAGTGGATTCTAACTTCTCTTTTCCCTCCATGATTATTTTTCTACAATTGTATCTAAAATTGTTCATCAAAATTATCATCTTTTACTTGTAATATTTTCTAGAGATTTGTCCACTAGTAGTCTCAAAAGTATTTTCCATTTTTTGTATAAGATTTTCCACAGTTCATGGATCTTGATCTACAAAACTTGATTTGCAAATATCCAAATAGGCCCTACATCTTACACCTAACTCGAAGGCCCACTTTATAGCATTTGGCCCAATGGGCTCACCATCTCTCGATACCTCAACCAAGAATGGCTTCTTGTCTTCTAATTTTCTTTCTTTTGCATTACTCTCTATAGATATGTAAAAATATTGACTCAATATTTGTCTTTTGAAAAAAATAGACACATCTTCTATTAAACCACTACCATTATTTTTGGTTGATCTACTAGTTCCATCAAAAGTTTTAGATGCAATAGGTGCACTCTAAGGCACAAAAAATACAAGCAATCTCTCTTCATAACTTTCATTAACCAAAACTTCATGTTCCTTGGCCACATCAGGTATGGCATGAGTAGGTAGATTAGTACCAGTCTCCATATATTTCACTTTAAACATGTATTTTAATATTGAATAAATCATCTGTAGACCTATTATTCCTTTGCTCTAATTTTTTTCAGTAATCTCTCTTAGACTTTGTGCTAAGAGATCATCATGACATTGCACATCACCATGTGATATATCAGGGTACACATGACCATGTGTTATATCAGGTTGTACATCACCATATATTATATTAGGTTTCACATCATCACAACTATCATTTTCACCAACTACATTTGTTAAATCACAAATACATTGGGTTCTACGAGATGGCATCAATGTACCTTTTCTTTCCTTTTGTTTTTTTCCACATTTTTTTTCTCTTTTTCTTTCCTATAAAACCAAAAAAATATCATATTATGTCTTATATACATAAATCTCTTGCCTATAAAATTTCATTAAACACTATTAAATAAAGAATATACTACTTAGTGGATTTACAACTTGTCTATTTGTCAAACCATGAGATGATAAATATTCATTATTCTTGGCTGATTTTTCTTTATGAAAGCACTCATAATCTATCAATGAAATTTCAACATTATGATCACCATCATCGACTAATTTACGCCTTACAATCCTTTTTCTCATTTCCTGAAGTCCAAATAAATAATAATGTATAAATCAACAACTTGAATCAATAATACTTTATTGAGTTCATAATTTAAAATGGAAACTTAAAATAGAATTCAGTTTATAGATTAAAAAGAATTTGTAGTCAAAAACTAAGATGTTTACAATTACAGGTATCAGACTATCAATATGACTATCCCTTGTTTCAACTGGATATTGACACTTTTGAATCTTGATCACTCCTTTTCGCATCTGCTTAATTTTCTTCCTCATCCTCATCTGTGACTTGCAATACATTCTCTCTCCTAATATTCATTGGTAATCAAAATCTCTTCTTCAAACACTCAATCATCATCTTCATCCACTTCTTCGAATGTTTCTTGTAAACTAACATATTGCCCATCATGAATTATATCGATAACTTCCATGAATTTTAATTTGGAACTAGACTTTATTTGAATGACATACAACCATCCTAGGATTTTTACATAATCAATTAGAAATGATTGGTTCATTTGAAGAGGGGAAACATATGGCTCATCCATCTTTGGTAAAAATTGTCCTAGATTTTCATGTACAAATACATAGTCATCAAATTATACTTCGATTGGTCAGATCCACTTACATTTTAATAATATACAACTATTTTCACCAAAATATACTTGAATAATTTCTTGGATGAATCCAACATAAAATTTATTCTCAGTTTCATGAAGAAATTCAGCACTAATAACACAATCACAATTTGTCTTTCTTTTGTCTTTTTCTTTCACTCTTAAATGACTACCATAGGCCCACATTCCACTAAAATTAATAGCTGATAAATGTGGAGATTGTGAAATCTCACTTTCATCTATTTTTATATCTTAAAATTATTCTTTTTCATCACTGACTACATTAGCAATCCATTCTTTAACTTTTGGAAAAGAATCACCTCCAATCAAATCATGACATCTATGATTTTGAGGTCGATGTTGCATCCAAGCTTGATTCTCCTCTTCATATTTTCTACATAGAATATTAACGTATAAATAATAAGATTAATAATATAAATGTTTAAATGCAACTGAGTAAATAAATTATTGTGTAAATTTTTTTACCTACACCAATTATCGAACAAACATGTGTTTCAAAGAATATAGGCATGTATCACACTTCTTTCTTGATGTGATAGTTTTAAGTGACATCCATTGACATCTAATATTTCACCTGAAACTCTCTCATCTTCATCATCATTCCATACATGTTGATTCATATTTTTAAAATCCTTCATATATTCTATGCAAAATCCCATGGCCTCTTACCTTGAATGTCCCTCAGACATGCTGCCTTCCAATTTTTCCCTAGTATGAATTTTTTTTTTCAAATCCTTCATATATCATTCTATAGGATACATCCATCTCATTCTTACTGGGCCACAATGCTCTAGTTCATATTCTAGATGTATCAAAAGATGCATATAAATTTTGAAGATTATTGGTGGAAATTCCTGTTCCATATACAAAGGACTTCAACAATCTCCTCCCTCAAACTATCAAAGTTTAAAGGATCTAATACATGTAAACTCATTCTCTTTAATATTAGGCCCAACCTTATAATTTCCAATCTTGGCCCCTGTGCCAAACTTGATATATTTACCACAATAGGTAAAATATTCTCGATTATGACATCATAGTCATCAGTCTTGAGGCATCTTAATCCATTAATATCAGTTTGGATTTTAATACTACTACTTACATATCTAATGGGAAAGCATGTCTAAGACATCAACTATAAGAATTATGTTGTTCTTTTATATAGACATAAGGAGTAATAGGTTTTCTATATTTTTCATCATCACATTTTTTAATTGAAATATATAGATGAATCTTTAGTTGTTGAAAGTCTTCACATGATGAAATAGTATCAAAAGCAGCAAAAAGAGTTTCTATAATAGCATAGGCTATATTTTTATTAGTATGCATAAATTCAATAGTATGCATAATAGATATATCCTTAAAGTATGGTAACTTATAGAATATGTATAATAGTTTTACACCACTTTCATTACATGGATCATATCTACTACCAACAATCCCATCATTTTCAGTAAATGACGTTCTTTTTTGTCCATTATCAATAAGGTAATCACCCATTATTAGAAATGGTGCTTCATGATTCTCTTCTTGACCATTGAAACATGTTTTTTGTCAATGATATGGATGATCCATTTTAAGGTAAGCATGATGTACACAATAAATACACCTACGTAAACTTATTGAGCTCCTCACAAAATCCTTAAATTTTCAAGTAGGACATCCATGGTATCCATGAACACTGAGCCCAGATAATGTGCCATATGTATGAAGATCATGAATCATAAATAATAAGGAAGCTCTTAAAGTTAATTTGATTGAACGACCATCCCTTAAAAATTGAATTGTTTCAATTCCTTTTCATAATTCCATTAGCTCATCATATAATGGATTTAGATAAGCATCGATTGTATCTAAAGTGACACTTTTCTTTCCTAGTATAATGAATAATTGCATTAAGAAAAATGGTTTAGTTGCTAACCATGGAGGCAAGTTATAATTTTTTTTAAAACACTAGCCAAGTTGACCATTTAGTATTTTGATTTGATAATGGGTTCACCCAATCTATAGATAGACCCAACCTTATATTATGAGGATCTTGAGAAAAATCAGGCCATATATTATCAAATTCCATCCACATCTTAAAATTAGGCACATGTCATTATTTTCCATCAGTGCTCTTATTTTGGGCATGCCATTTCATAAGTTTAGTATAGTCTTTGCACCTATACATTTGGAGTAATTATGGGGTTATCAAAAAGTGGTGAAGAACCTCCTTTCTAAGAACCACAGTTGATTTCAACCCTTGTCTATACCTCGTTTCATGACATTTCAGACATTCACTCTCACTTACAAGATTATTGAAAAATAATACACAACCATTCACACATGTGTGGATGTTTTCATACCCTAATCCTATCTTAGTGATTTTATTTTTACATTGACTTCATTTTGTTGACAATGTGGAGTCAGGTGGTAACAATGAACTTAATAGTTCTAATAACTGATCTACACTCTCATTTGTCCAACCAAAAACCACTTGTAAGTTAAAAATTTGAAGGATTATTGTCAAACAACTTAACTTGCAATTAACATACACATGATTTAAAGCATCCTCCATCAACTTGGCCCAATCATCGTTTAGACACTCATTCAACATTTTATCAACTTCAAACCCTTCATCTAACATTGTTGCCTCTTCATCTATGTTTGGTGCCACCTCATCTATATTTGTTGCCTCTTCATCTCTCACGCTCTACAATTCTATCATATTTTCATATTAATTATAATCCCAAGGGCTTATAACACTATGCCCATATCTTATCATATGTTGATAAATCAGATTTTCTTTTCCTCACCTTTCCACCAAGACAATCATTACATGGACATGGATATTTGTCCATATCCCTCTCATCAGCTACTCTCTCATCAAATGCATGGTATTGATCCATAGTTAACCTTCGACATTAATCCATATGTAATGTTTTACACATAACAACAAAAATATTTTGGGGAAAAAATCAGTAAACCAAAAGTTTAAGATTTTTTGAAAATATCAGGAAAGAATTAGATTTTAAAAAAAAAAGTAAAAAATTTTAGACTAAGAGACAAAAACTATTTTTTAAAAAATTGAAAGGTATTTCCATAGAAATAGTGTTATACAGAGCAAATAAAATAGAGATTTTAACTAATGAATTGTAAAAAATAGATTTTAGTAGTTTATATTCAAATTGCTAATTACATTGCATTGCACATCTTTCAAACTCAAAGCATTAATTCACATTGCATAACTAATAACTATATGCTAATAGATGACAAAATTTCAATTACAATATAGTTTTTACAAAGTCAACCTAAGTAGTTTTGCAATTATTTCACATTGCATAACTAATAACTAGGAGCATCTTCCAATTGCATTAATTTTCATGGCATTCCATGAGACCACATTTCTTTGAGGCATTTTTTCAAATAGTTCACTACCTTGTCTATGCTACCACATTTTTTATACATGTCTACCAAATCATTTTATCAAATAGTTCACTGCCTTGTTGCTATGGCTAAAATCCTAAAATAAGTGCTTTCGAACAAGCTATGGATGCTTAGAAAAAATCTATCAAAGTATAATAGTAAGCAATATCATAGACAAGGTAGTGAACGGGTTAGAAAAATGCCTCAAAGAAATATGGTCTCATGGTGATGGAATGCCATGACAATCCATAACAATTTGCTTTTCATGGCATTCGTAAATGTATTCCATCACCATGAGACCACATTTATTTGAGACATTTTTTTCAAAATTTTTAAAATTCATCCTAGGAGTCCATATTCCTTTTAAAATTATTTTAGGAGTCATTCATAAGCATCCCATATCATGTCCATGTGAAATAAATTTGTATTTTGATCATTGATGTGTTTTTTGTCCCTTATCACGGCCTCGTTGTACATTCAAATAGATTTGGTGGGTGTGAGGGAACCAAAAGAAGTGAAAAGATAGTTATTGCTTCCCCATAGCATGCAAGAACTTCACTTGCGATGTTGCGGTATATAGAGACTAGTTATCGTAGCCCCGTAGAGGTCTCAATAGTAGTTGGCATGCTGGTGACAAGAGTTTATGTAGCATATAATATTTCATCATGACCCTACAACAAATAAAATGTTGACCTACGGTGATGCGGTAAGAGCAAACAATAAAGGTTCATCGTAGCCCCATAGTGGACAAGAAGATAAATGGTGGTATGCCGGTAAAGGCAGATTATTATTTTAATAAACGAGATTTATGTATGGTAAGGTGAATTAATGTTACTCTAACTTTATACGAGTTGTATGGATGGCCTTTTATTGGACTTTTATGAAATGAACTTGGAAACTATATTTAATTGGGGACTGGTGGATTGGGTGGCGCTGATTTAGGGTATTTTAAAATGGTTCCCTAAGTTTTATTTATATTTCTATATATATATATATATATATATATATATATATATATATATATATATATATATATATTGATTTTTTAAATTGAATGATATTAGTATTGTTGTTGATTTTTAAATGCGGAGACCACCTTTTTAAAGTTTCATAATAGTTATTATATTATTTTATGTTTTTGGTATAATAGCATATAATATCATAAGATTTCATGACCTTTTTTATGATAATTTGTCATCTATTAAAATTATCAAATTTGAATTAAAAGTCACTTATAAACAGATAAGTGTTATAATTCATTTCACACATAAGCATTATCATTTACACACTTAACTTTGAACATATTCATAATATATGAGACACATATTTTGTTATTTCAATATTCTCATCAATTTTATTATTATATCACATAATTTTTCACTATTAAAGGTTTAGTTAATGGACATTAGCAACCCAAACCATAATAGACAGAGTTAGAGATATTAACTCTCTAGAGTCCGCACTTTATATTTTTCATATGTTTTCCTTGACACTCTAGGTCAAAAATTTAACTATAGAAAGTAAATATGAATCGCAATGAATGAATTATCTCTTGAAAACCCTATTAGGATAATTTTGTATGATCATGAAACCCATATCCTACCAAATCCAAATGTTAGAGTAACAATTATCACAACTATAATTGTACATTTCTAGGGTCAGAGTTTTTACATAAATTTTGTGTAACACTCTATACAATATATGTTATTTCTATCTATTTTTGTATTTCAGATAAGGTCTTGTGGGCTAGTGATAAGTGGTAAAAATTTATATAAAGTATGTCCTACACTCCCACCATAGTCAAATCTAATGTTTTTAGTGTTACGATAAATAGTGAAGGGATACCAATGGATCCCACAGTCTCATGATGGTCAGATCAAAGGTTGGTGATAATGCGGTATGAGGTATAAGGGGTAACATGTATCCCACCATCTTGAAATGATGTGTATCAAGGCTTGTGGGTGGTGATAAGCAATGAAAGATGTGGTATAACCATCCAAAAGCTCATGTGGTCCCATGATAGATCTAAATAGGTCTTGCAGTGACATGGTAAAGTATTAAATGCTAAAATAACTATATCACCATCCCATAGTGGTTATCATTGATGCCTACAATTGAAGTACCCACCCAATGATTGGATTGGACCAAATCAATGGTCTGTGTTTGAAATACTTAAATGATGAGATTTGTTGACTTTGTGGCACAAACTAGAGTAATGGTGAATAAAATTTGGAATTTGATTATATTTCATCATTCAAGAAAATTCAGTGGTGCTTGTAGATGATAAATTCAAGCTCTATGTGTGTACTTCAACCATCTTCCAACTAGGTAAGTCTGGATCATCACTCTCTTCATAAAAATTCATATTTAGTTTGTGCTTTGTTTTTAACTATTTTGGTAAATCAAGTGACTATAAAAACCCTAGTTCATAAAAGCATCAAACTATGGTACCTAAGAAATTTGAGTTTGCAAGTAAGAGCATTGAACCCCATGTTCCCAAGAAGTGGTTCCTTCAACAGTCATTGTTGATCATTTTATGAAATTCAATTGACAAAGGGTAAAATAAACTATTCAAGGATGTAGCAAATGGGTGTCGAGATGCTAGAGTCCCTATCTTAGGATGCAACCTTTTTTGGTATTTCTGTGAAAATCAAGATAGATAGGGACTTTTTGTAAACCCATGGAATTTTAATTTGGATAAGCTTGGGGTGCTAAATGTATTCATTGATGTGGATTTGATCAAGATATTAGCACAACACTATCATCTAGCCACCAAAACTACCAGGTTGCCAAATAGGTCACCATTACTGGCTGTGGATAGAAATGCAATCATTGATTACTTCATCCTCAACAAGCAAGACCTCAAAAAAGTTGACTTGAATAAGAGTGAACAAAAATATACCAATTTGAGAAATACACATAGGAGTGATGAGTCACCCATGTACATGAGGAAAGGTTCCAATAATAGAATGATTTTAATCCCAACCATTATAGTTGAGCCTTTTCCAGTTGATGACTTTGTTGTGTATTTCAAATAGACATTTTATTTTATGTCAAGTGCTAGGAATTGATGCCCAAGATAGAATGCTAGCTGGCATGATGATGATGTACATGAGAATACAAAACCTAGAGGTTAATGTTGACTATGATTTTGCATCATTTATTGAGAAGAAATTGCATGCTGGATTTTTGCAAATAAGGGAGAACAAGACACTTATGGATTTAAAATATTATTCTTTGTTGTGTCATTTAATTTTGTATTAGAATAGAAGGAATTGGTCCATTAGGATGGACTTGAGCATGATTGATCAAAAGAGACATAGATTGCCTACACCATATTGGTGTTATAAATGGGACACTCATTGTCAGTACTATAACTATGTTGTGTTCTATGATAATTTCTCAATCATAATAATGAATTCCCTTGGTAGCCTTTTTCCTATATTGACAAAAGAGGTCAGATAAATGTTGAGGCCTCTTGCTATAGTCTAGAACAAGGTCACAAACATAACTTTATTGATTGGTATTTCTTCCCTAATCATACTATAATCAAAGTATATGGGTGTACTCATCCACCCCATGTGTTTCCAAAATATGTGCCAAATAGCATTCCTTTTCTTGAATTATTGTGGTAGATGCTCTAGATGGAGAAAGATGTGATGAAAAAATAAAAGAAGGGCACATTTGTTCTAGATTCCACTGTGTTTGGTGAATGGTACATTGGTACAGATACCTTGGAAGAGTTGTAAGCCTATTTGAAGGATAAATATTCTTTGAAATAAGGGACAAAAAGGGTTTGTAATCCTTACTAGGATGGGGATATCCCATCATATCAATGTTGATGAGGATGTGATCATAAACTGTGTCACTTTTGAAGAGGTATATAATAGGAAAAGAAAATGAGAAATTTTGAAGAAGATTGAGGATGACAAAAGAAAAGAAAACCCTAATTTCTTAGGATTTTTGTTGAAGAGAAGGACCCTTTGAAAATAATAGATTTGATAATTGATAATTTTGAAAAATATATGGCAAGTTTGAGAAGATGCATACAAAGGCTACCAACTTCCTTGTCAAAAAGCTAACAGAAGTTGTGATATAAGAACTTGGTCTAGATGCAATATCAGTGAAAGATCTAATTGTTCCTCATTCACCACCTACCAAAAGGGAAAAGATTGATGATGTTTCTCCATTGGTTCCATATGAAATGACTAAAGGAGTTGGTGTATCTAAGGAGGTGGCTAGTATTTTGAGGTATATGGGAGAGGAAGAGGATGTTAATCAACCCCTTATTGGTCAAGAAATAGAAGCACGTAAACTAGAAGCAAGAATGGATGAACAGGCATGAGGTGAGCCTAAACTACAAGAAGATGAAAGGGTTGTGGATTCTATGAGGTTCATCGAGGATGAAGATTTCATCAATACCCCATAATTCAAAGATTTTTGGCTCAAAATGAATATGAAAGAATTTTAAGAAAAGGTGGAAATAAATAAAATGGGTGCTGATGAATCTTAGCATGATGAAATTGTGACACAGACTTTCAAGGATTTGAAAATTGATGAAATAAATGTCAGCCCTGATGAGGCTAGACAAATGGTTTTGAAGAGTAATATGATAATCATCCTTGGCCTTGAATTGAATAATTTTGTTTTTTAGACCAAGTGATAAATCAAGATGACCCCATGATGGTTTTTGAGTTTGATTATGAATATGGTGTCAATGGTTATGGGTTTAACCCAAAGATAGATACTTTAGTAATATGGGCCACAAAGAAGAACACCAACAAGCCAAAATTGCTTGATGTAGTCTAGGATTTGAGGGGAACAAATGTGGTGAAAACATTTTAGGATACATCAGTGCTTGAATTTGCCACCCTTACTATACACTCTACAGTGTTCACACAAGCTATTGTCAAGAAAATGTAGCAAAGATTGCTCAACTATGGAAAAAAATCAAATTGAGATGAATGATGAAGTTAATAGGCTATATTTGGAAGATGTCAAAATAAAGTAGTAGTTGAAGGGTGTTTATTCTCAAAGCCAAGTAACTATGCCATACCAAGCCCCTGTGCCATAAATAACCAATGATAATATAGTCCCAGTTGATCAGTTGAAGTTGAAGTTGGAGAAAGAAATTTAA
This sequence comes from Torreya grandis, assembly GCA_037957365.1. NCBI lineage: Eukaryota > Viridiplantae > Streptophyta > Pinopsida > Cupressales > Taxaceae > Torreya > Torreya grandis. The sequence goes on along the minus strand of JARHVA010005947.1, from coordinate 854,787 downwards.
TATTTTAAAAATCAAAATGAGAAGATACAAGATGAGACCAAATTGAAAATCCTTGAGGTGTTTGAGAATATTTTGGAATATAGAGTAAAATTGGTTGTTGAGAAGTTAGTATATGTGCATGAATACTATTCTTCCTTATCTCAGGGCATTGATCAGTTGAAGGTCAATATTTCTCTTTTGGATCTAATATACAAGAAATGGAAACTTGTACACCATACATTTCTAACCTTGTGCTAAGTTATACAAAGAGATCCAGGTGCTCTGGCCTCACCCAATCTAATAGAGAAGATAGTGAAAATGATCTTGGATGAATTTTAGTATCTGAATGGTGAGAGCTAGAAAATGTAGGAAAAGATTGATTATTTTGCTACCTTCAAACACTATTTATTATTTAAAGATCAAAGGTTTTGATGCATGGAAAATTGAATATGGTCAAACATTTTCTCAAGTCATTAATTTTTTGATAAAAGATCAAAACGTAAATATTCTTAGTTTTAATGTCATTTTGGATAATGTAATCACTCTGGATGTTGGATATGTAAAGTTCATCATTGATGTCAAAGTTATACTAGATAAAAGATGGAAATATCACCAGGCCAACATGCTCTAGATCCAAGAATATAAGTGGCCTAATGATTTCATAGTGTACCAAAGGGAGAATTAGTATTTGACAACTAAAGAATAAGTAGGCCAAGTATGCAGAGGATAAAGGAGCATCAAGTTCGCATCAACATGACACCAACAAATCTTAGACATCCTCTTATTTTGTCTTTTTCTTGTTTTTATCCTTTCCAATATGTATTCAAATATATTTGGCAGTCTTTTTAAGACTTGTCAAAAAGCATATGTTGTAACAGGGCATATTAAGGGGTGGGTATATGAAAAGTCATTTTTTGAAATGTGAAAGGTCTGAAGCTTGTATCTTCCTTCACCCCTATAAGAAGGATATCAATACCTTGGGAAAGATCTCTAGGAATTTGGTTTTGGAAAAAGACATTGTAAGGCTTGCTCTTCAAAGATATATCAATAAAAGCAAACCACATTTCTCTAGTGCCATATATCTAGTTCTCAATTACTTGTTGAATATTCATGTTATACTTTATCTGGTTGTCTCCATTTTTATTTCTCTTTATTATTTGAATTAATATATCAAGTATATGTTTAGTTCATCAAAACACATTTTTTGTTTTTGGGTGGTTTATCTAATTGGGTTTCCTCGAGTAGGGATTAAATTCCATTGAATAGATCATTATAACTTGGATGATTTAATTTTGATAATTAAGAAGAGCCACATAATAATAATCTTGCATGTCTATGCCAGTCATAGACAATCCCATGCCAAGTAATTCAAGTTGTGGCTAGATAGAAATCACACATATTTCTGTGAACAGACTCCATTACCCAATTGTTGAGAAAGACACCAATCAATTATTTTCAAAAATCATTTCCTTGTATCATATTCAAAACTTATAATTTTAATTTTCTATTGTGTAGGAGTAGGATTAATAGTATAATATAAAATTTTGAAAAAAATATAATTCAAATCATATGCTAGTTTAGATTAGGGTGAATTGGATGATTTAATTGACAAAATTGCATAAATCCCTTAATCTGATCTGAAGTCACCAAAAAATTTGAGGAGTAATTAATCATTGGTGAATATAAGGTAACACCCACCTGGGCAAAGTAAATCCTAAAGTGTAGATAATCCTAACCACTTGGGTTGATTTTGTCAGTTGGCCAAATTGGTTGCATAAGCTAATCATAAAGCTTGGCATCTTTTTAAGGTTTTGATTACTACAAATTTGAGAACCAATAAAAGGCTTTGGAAATTTTTAGAAATACAACTCACATATATCCATGTGATGCCCATTCATTTATCAAGATGAGTGAGTTATTAATATTGTTAGACCCTACTATAGCCTTAGATTATCTTAAGATAGTAAATTCTCTTTTGAAGAAGAGTAAAGAAGAATTACCCATTGAATTGTTAAACAACATTGGGGTTCTTCATGTTGAGTGTGATGAACTAGAGTTGGCTCAACAAACTTTTATGGAGGCACTAGGAAATGGCATTTGGGTTGAATTCATAAATAAAAGACCCAGTGTCAATTCTATAGTTTTTTTTGTGCACTTTAAGGATATGGAATTATTCTAATGAATAGAATAAGGTGGTGTTTTACTTGAGTTACAAGTTCAATTCCCATATGCTCCAAAATGCATAGAGAAAACTAATGAGAAAATAGTCCCCTAAACCCTAAACTACCTATATGGTTTTGGTACTTACTTGCCTATGTAACTATTGTAATTTGCCAACCAAAAAGCTATATATTTTGTGTTTAATTTAATGAGGGTTTCAAATTACCTCTAAATTCCCTGCAAAGGGTGTCCCCAAATCCAAATTCACTATAGAGGGCCTCATTGACTTCAAATTCTTTGCAACAAACTCTGAATTCCTTGCCCACCTTTTCAAGAGTCTCCAAGTCCTCTCCAAACAAGCTTTATCACCCATGCAAGTAGCTACTATAACCCAAAATGCCTTAGTGCCAGGCTAATTACCAAGTAAGAAAATGAGGAAATATTCAATAAATAATGAGTCACACGCAATACATTCCCACCAATTTTTTTCAGAATTTCATCTAATTTATATTTAAGTGAGTAAATATTTAGTAATTTTTATTTATTTGACTAAATAATTTTTTATTTGATGACCAAATTAGTCATTTATTTACTCATTTATAGCTGAGTTGCAAAAAATTAGTAGAATTTAGACATTTTTAATTGTTGTGACTAAATGTTTTAGTCATGTGGTCATTTATTTGCCAAATTCTACTAGTGAAAATACAATTTATAATCTAATGTCAATGTATTCAATCCCATTAGTCAAGTTTAGATCATAGGATAACTTAGGTAGTCATTAAATCATCTTAGGCAATGATTAACATGATCTAACAATGTCAATGTATTCAACCGCATGATCTAACAATATCAAACACAATGATATTATAACTACTTAGCTATTTTTCAATACCACTATATAAACTATCCCAAATGTCTTTAACTATCTTTTTATACATAAAGGCATTAAGTCGAAAGAATGATATTTCTCAAATATCATAATAACCAGGTAATGTATTAAGTCATTATAAAGACACTCTAATTAGTACATAAGCTGCAGTAGATAAATACTAATCATATATATTTACTTATTAAATCATTATCATTAGAAATCATAAATACAATAATATGACATGACCATAAAGCAACATTTTGCACTTAATCTATGTACTACAACCATAATGAAATCACACAATTAGATCCACATAAGAATTAAACTATAACTAAATCATAACTAAGGTACATAACAAAATATATAAATGAAGATAATACAAACAAAATACTACAGTTCAAATAATGCATATAAAGAAATTTAACTATCATGGTGTGTGTGTGGATCTCTAGTTGTTCCTCTGTCATTCCCCAACACCTCCATCTATGTCATTCTCTTTGATGACACTCTTCCTACATCATGATTTGAGGGATGGATCTTTCCTACATCAAACTAATGACAATAAAGTAGTTAGCCCATAATATCATGATATATATCTATAAAATATTATTTTAATAACTATCAATATGATCATAATGTAAAGTATATATAAATACAACTAACTCATAGAAATTCAATTACGTAATCTAAGCAACGTACAAATTTTCCATAAATAGCTTATGACTTACAACTTAATTAAATAGTATTTAATTAATTTAATAACCAAATAATCCATGGATAATCAAGTAAATTAGCATGGAGAGAAATCAAGATGTGACATCTTTCTCCTTAAATCTGGTCATCCTCTCAATGACACTTATTTAAACACTAGCTTTAAATTAAAAATATTATTCAACAAAAAAAATACATATTATGAAGCAACAAATCAAATAAACAAATGTCGACATAGCATGTAGAACTCATCATAGTCCTCCCAAGTGGTACTATACTTATAGTATTGGTAACATAGGACCTTTTACTGTGACACTTCTCTATTACATAAACGGAGTTGGCAAGTGTCAATTACTCTTATTGATTCTACCATGACTACCTTGAGATCCAAAAATTATAAAGATTTCCAATCCAACACATGTTAAGGATCAACTATATAATTTTAAAGATAAGACACATGGAATACATTATGTAATAGAGTTAGGGCTAATGATAATGCAAGCCTATACGCTATAAGGTTGACCACTTATTAAACTTTAAAGGGTCCCACATATTTTGGTGAAAGTTTTGTTGAGTTCCCAAATTCAATAGAGATTTTCTGAGGCTTAACCATAGAAACACTTTATCACCTATTGAAAACTATTTGTTGTTCTCTTTAGATTAGTATAACTCTTTTATCTATCATTGGCCTTGACAAATCTCTGCTTGATTGCTCTAACTTGATCTTTCATTTTTAAAAGTATCATAGATCCAAAGACTACCCTCTCTTCCAACCTATCTCAATTGATTGGTGTTTATCTTCTTCCATACAACATTTTAAATGGTGTCATCTTCAAAGATGATTGGTATGAGTTATTATAAGATAAATTAACCAATGAAAGTTACTTCTCCCAATTGTATTGTTGATCCATACAATACATACAAAAGAGATCCTCTAAAACATAATTAACTCACTCAGTTTGACCATCAATCTGTGGGTGATATGTAGTGTTGAAATTTAATTGCATACCTAAATTTGAATTTAGAGTCAACCAAAACCTATAAGTCATCATTGAATCATGATCTAAAATGATCTTCTTTAGAAATCCATGCAATTGATACACTTCCTTTATAAATCTCTTTACAAGAGTAGGTGCATCCTTAGTTAAGTTACCTTGTATAAAATGAGACACCTTAATTAGTTTGTCAACTACTACCAATATCATGTCATGCCTATTATGTGACAATGGCAAACCTTTAACAAAGTCCATATTGATTACCTAACACTTCCATTATGATATGTATTTTAGATACAAAACTCCATCTAGATGCACATGTTCAACTTTCACATGCTGACATTCTAGATATTGAGACACAAAGTCAGATACATCTTTCTTGATTCCCTTATAGAAATAGAGTGGTCTAAGCTCTACCATAAGATTGGTTACTCCTAGATGTCCTAAATATGAGGCATTGTGTATTTACTTTATCATTGTGCTCCTCATATTCTCTCTATCTAGTACATACATCTTTCCATTGTATTACAAAAGACCATCATTCTCTATTCTAAATCCTTTATACTTTGGATTATAAGCATTCTCAGACAATGCTTTCCTAACCTGATCATAGAATTTATCTCCTGGTGAGAATTTGATAACTTGATCCTTGAAAATACTTCTAATAATATCCACAATTGCTATGTACCTCCTATATCTTACGGAATTAGTTACTCTATTTTCTTTACCTATGATATATTTAATATCAAAATCATAATCAGACAAGAATTCTAACCATAATCTTTGATGAGCATTCAAATTTAGTTGGGTGAAGATGTACTTGAGTTCTAACTTATTAATATTGAGCTCAAATGATTTTCCTAACAAATAATACCTCTAAACTTGTAAAGCATGCATAATTACTACATCTCCCAAGTCATGAGGGGCATTTTTCACCTCACAAGGCTTCATTTTCCTTGATTCATAGGCTACTAATGTACCATCTTGCATAAAAAATCATCTAATTCCCTCCATAGATGCATCTATGATCCCTAAGAATTGACCATTAAGATCAAAAACTCTTAGCACTGGTGTTGATATAAGCCTCCTTTTCAGTTCCTAAAAATTTACTTCACACTTATCTGACCCAAATAAAACTTTGATTATTCCACTGTAAAGAGGTAATTGGATTAGCTATCTTTAAAAAAATTGGAACGAATTTCATGTAATATCCCACTAATCCCATGAAACGTCTTACCTCATACACAATATTTAGTGTTGGAGACTCCATAATGGATCTTATCTTTGTCATATCTACTGAAATACCATGTTTAGAGATAATATATCCTAAATGTTTCACTTTCTCTTAGAAAAATACACACTTAGACAACATGCCATACAACGTGTGCTTTTGTAAATATTGTAAAACTAGTTCCAGATGTTGAAGATGTTCTTTTTCATTGTTATAATATATAATAATGTCATCTAGAAATACCAAAACAAAGTGGTCTAGATAATCTCTAAACACATTGTTCATGATATTTATAAATGCTATCATAGTATTTGTCAGTCCAAATGATAACACTATGAACTCATAATGCCCATATCAGTTCTAAACATTGTTTTTGAAATATCTTCATATCTTATCCTCAATTGATGATATCTTGATCTACAGTCAATCTTATAAAAGACCATTTCCCCTCACATCTGATCAAATATATCATCTATATGAGGGAGTAAAAATCTATTTTTGATTATCACCTTATTCAACATTTGATAATCAGTACAAAGATGAAGAGTGCCATCCTTTTTCTTGATGAAGACAACTGGTGTACCCCATGATGACATACTTGGTCTAATAGACCCTTTTAATAAAAACTCTTAGAGTTGAGCCTTTAATCAACCAATTCAGTGGTTTTCATCTTTTATGGTGCCTTAGACTATGGTTCCAATCTAGGTATGATATGAATTGAGAAATCAAAATCATGTTTGGAAGGTAGTCTTGGCAATTTCTCTAGAAACACATCATGAAAATTCTTAATAAAAAGATAATCTTCAAGGGATGGTTCCTTAGATTCCTCCTATTCATTTATCTTGACAATGAATGTTTGGCATCTTTTTCCTTGAACCTTCTTTAGTTGCATTGTAGAAATTTTCCTAAGCCTCAACTCTCTTTTCTCATCTTAAAATTATGTCTAATTTATAAAATCATCCTAACACTCAACCTTATTTAGATAGCAGTCAACCTTGGCCTTATGTTTCATAAGCCAATTGACTCCTAGGATCACATCATATGACCCTATTAGTGTTGCATAAAGATCCACTACTATTGTGAATTTGGGTAACCTAATCTTAGCTTCAACTAAACACTTTTCAACTTTGACCTTTGACTCATTCTCATATAATACCGACCATACATTTTCCATTACTCCAGCTATTTTAGATAACATATTAAGTATTCTAGGATCAATAAAATATTTTTTAGCCTCCATATCTATCAAAATAAAAATTGGATGTTCAAATAAAATACTTAAAATTTCTGTGGGTGAAGTTTGGAATTTAGTTTTTTTATTGTCAACTACTACATATATTCATTTCTAAAACATTCACTATTATGGTGCAAAACCTTTGTTCTTCAACTTATCTTGGGTACATTCATACACAAAATGGTCACCTCCACAAATGAATCAACATTAAGGTGGTCCTTTTCTATCAGACTGTTGGTTTCCTTTAAACCACCTTTGAAACCATTATCTAGTTTCTTGTTACCTGAACCACTATTGAATATAGCATTCTACTTTTTGAACTAGCTCTTGGAGTCTCTACTCCTCTGCTTTCAGTTCTTCTTTTTGAAATTTGGTTTAAAATTTTCAAAAAAAATCTTAAACTTATCTCTGAGTTGGGTAAGAGATTTCAACTTCTATTCCTACTTGACTACCTTCTCGAAGATGTGATCCATGGTAAACAACACATGCATGTCCACCTGACCACCAATCTAGGCTTTTATTCCCATGATAAACTTCTTAATTATGAACCTCTCATCTATCTGATACTGAGATACATACTTCAAAAGTATAGTGAATTATTCTTAGTATTCATTCATTGATAGGTCTCTTTGATTAAGATTTTAAAAATTTGTAAGATTTTGATTAAAGTATAACTTTGGAAGCTACCATGATATAAACAATGTCACAAACTTCTCCCATGTCGTGGTAGTAACATTAAAATTCAATTTTAACTTCTTATTGGCCCACCACATAGATTCTTTACCATCTAATAGGTACGCTCCCCAAACTACTTTAGTGACTTTAGAGTAGTTTCTAATCTTGAAATATTTCTAAATCTCAATCAACCATGCCTCAACCCCATCTCCTAAAATGGTTCCATCAAACCTAGGCCGATTCACCTTTTTCATATCTCTAGAAAATTCTATATCCACTTGAGATCTTGGGTATTGAGGCCCTTCCTCATGCCTTTGTTCTTGAGATATTTATTGCTCAACAAGACTCTTCAATGACATCTTGATAGGCTTCCTCCTCATGTCTATGAACTTCCTATTTCAGAGCTACAATTCAGTCCCTAGTTTCATTAATGGCTATAAGAATTTGTTCTAACTTTGTGCTTGGTCAGTGGAAAATTGGTTAGGATCAAATGGAGGGTTATCATCATTGACATTTGAAGGACCATCATCAGACGATCTATCTCACACCATTCTCCTTTCTGATAAATAGAAGGATAATAAAATGTTAGTAGACTCATTAAGTTATAGAATTTAAACTATAGTTCTAATACCAAAATGTAACATCCCCACTATAATTTATTAGAATAACATATTTTTTTTTAAATTTTAATTCCACATAATCAACATTAAACTTGACCATGAGAATATAATTAGTTATCCAAAATTTAACACACTAAGTATGTTTGACCAGTAAATTAGGCATGTAACAATTAATTCTATTATTAATCACTAAGATAACAAGTAAAATAAGTACAAAGTTGATTTGCTCTTTACTATATATATTCCAAAAAGTAATTGCATAATTCCATCCATGACCAATACAGTATTATAGCCACTTTTGTAAATGTATAGATGCATAAACTTTCCTTTTTATCCAGAATAATGTCATAATAATAAATACAATACAAGATATAAGGCTCTACATAGCATGAGTCACAATGAACTCCAGTATCCTCTAGTAATCTCAAGTGTAGTCTCTAATAAATACTATTATGTGGAAGGAGAGCATCATCCAAACACTTTTATACACCAACCATGAACTATCGATCCCCTACACAATCCTCCAATTAGGAAATGGCCTCCCTTCATAGATGGGAAGATAGTGGCGATGCAGGAATCCAAAGAGACAAGCTAGTACCCATGTGCTATAAGATATATAATATATGATGTGTATCGCAAAGAAAATACATTCTAACATGATATCACACAAGCATGCAAATCAAACATATGAAATGACAATGTAAATAACTAAAAATTACTTTGGCTAAAATTATCAAATAGTTAATGATATCTAGATCAATCAACTTCATACACACCACTTGATTAGATTACCCTCATCTTACATTGATGATGCTAAGTAAGCAAAAAAAAAATGTCTCACTATTTATTTAGTACTAGTAATGTGAGATTTGGTTAATTTAAAATATAACCAATAGATTCAAATGGATTACTTCTTATTAGTAGATCTAAAACATGCTAAGTATGAAAGTAATTAGGTACATACATTTAGTCTATCAAATATATGCAATGAATCTCAAACATATTATTTATTTCAAAAATAATTACAATCCTTAATAGGACATACCATCCAAGTACCATTATACTTAGTCTACAAGCTACAAATTATCAAAGTAACTCAAATATAGAACTATCTATGACAAACTATATCTAACTCAGTTCATTTCCATGTACATAATTTACAAATTATAACAACCATTGATAATTTATTTCAAGGCTCAAAATTAAACAATAATCCAGCTTTCATGTTAACCTTTTACACATTAAATGAGTTGTATGGATATAATTATGGTATAGTGGATCATGGATTATATAACTCGTTTAACAATCATACCATATACCATATTTACAAGCATACTTCCCATACATATTATATGTGTGTGTATGTGTGTGTGTACTTAATTGATTTACACAAAGATATTTCATACACACACACATATACTCACTTTAAATGTCTCATCAATATTTCTAATATATCTAATACCAAAGTCATGATGACTAAATACATCACTATTAAATTCTCTACTATTCATCTGATGAATGTGTATATAGATACAGGCTATACATGTACTATGGTTGTGATGGATCACTAACTTATGAATCTCGTATATGTATATACTTAGTCAATAACCAGTAAAGTTATATATAGTATATGGAATACTTCAACTAACTTTACCTTCTAACTAAAAAAAATGAATAAATTTAACATAACTAATCCAATATGTATTACATCTCAAATATAGCATTCCAACTAATTTATTTTCATGATTGGTATAAACAAGAATCATTCAGCTAATGAAGTCGACACAACCATTATAAAATATTGTTTCACTTTATTGATAGATAATTAATTAGTCAAATCATAAATATAATATCTACTTTTCTATATTTAAAATGTAATATAAATTCCATAGCATATAATAGATCCATAATATTTTGACTAAATCTCCATAATGTCTTCTAGATGGTTAATTAGACCCCCAAGAATTGTGTGTAGTTTACTCAGCTCACACTACATGAAACTGAATACTATTTCATTTATATGAATTGATAATTGCATAGTCTACTAATATATATTCATAGACAACTCCCTATGTCCATTCTTATGTTCATATCCAACACTCAGCCATATAAATGTTCACCTATATTTTAAATAATCAATACTCAGTCATATATATATATATATATATATATATATATATATATATATATATATATATATATATAAAATAGGGCATAGGTTCACACATACTCTAAAACATGATTAAATAAGCTCACGGTCTAACTAAGACTCAGTCAAGGGTTTCACATTGTATGCAAACAGAGTATAAAATATCAAATCAATATACATTGGCATGTTTCATTTTAAAAAGATTCAAATCCTTAATGACATTAGTCATTATACCTTGAATCAAATTTATATTCATGGTAAACAATATTTTTTGTATGTACATATATACTTTGATATGTATATATATTCTAGGTGAATAAAGACCTGTAATGTATATATACATACTGTTGTATATACCCACATATTTATATTTTACATATATTCTAAATTTTATACATTCCAATTTCATTCTATTTTTCCACATGGATTTCATACATAGTAATTAAATTCATTTTATCAGAATTGCATAGGTTTCCTGCAAACCTAGGGGTTAGATTTCAAGGTTTCTAGGATATAAATTAGATTTTTTGGATGGCCAAGCCATCCACAAGGACAAATATTTATCCATTTATATATTATAGCAAGTATAAACTACCTAAACCCTTTTTATGAAATCACACACATAAATAATTATGTTTTAACATCCAAAAATTTAAATTCATTACTAACTTGGTTGAGCTTCCAAAAATTTATTCTTGCCAATGATTATTAATTCAAGCTCCTCCCTTTTCTTCTCTTTGTCCACTGTTATTGTTGAATCTTGTATATCCCCTTTCTTTTATTTTTTTCCTTCTTAACCCAACTTCCACTTTCTTCTCCATGCCCTTTTTTGTCATTAATTTCTCCCATTTTCCTCAGTTGAGAAGAATGACTAGAACTATGCATGGCAAAATTATCTCAACATAATAACATTATAACAACTCAAATAATGACTTATTAAATAAAAATAATATGGTTAAGCTTGATTTAACATAGACCAAAAACCCTAAATCCCTCAAATGTTCCATCGTTTAATCATTATTTTTAGACCAAAAACCCTAAATCATTCAAATGTTCCATAGTTTAATCATTATTTTAATCCTAAAATTCTACATGGTATTTTGACTCAACATGTTCGTGAATTGACTTTACAAAGTCCAATTATAAAATTATTACTAATGATGTCAATAACCCCAGTATATCAAAATAGTGAAACTACAACTCATAAACTAATGCCAACGTATTTAACCCCATTAGTCAAGGTTAGATCATATGATAGCTTAGGTAGTCATTAAATCATCTTAAGCAAGGATCAACATTATCATGTCTTTGAATAACTAAGTGACTAGTGCAATTTCAATAACAAGATTCTGAATATAATAACAATCAAACAACTATGATAACAATATTAAACACAATGATATTATAACTACTTAATTATTTGTCAATGTCACTATATAAATTATTCCAAATGTCTTTAAATATCTTTTTATATACAAAGATATTAAGCCAAAATAATGATATTTATCAAATATCATAATAATTAGCTAATGTATTAAGTCATTATAAAGACACTCTAGTTCATCCATAAGCAGCAATAGATTTACTTATTCGTTAAATCATTACCATTAGCAATCGTGAATACAATAACACGACATGACCATAAATCAATATTATGCACTCAATCTATGTAATACAGCCATAATACAATCACACAATTAGATCTATATAAGCACTAAAATATAACTAAATCACAACTAAGGTACATAATTAATCATCTAAATGTAGATAACACAAAGAACATACTACAACTAATTATTCAAACAATTCATATAAAAAATTCTAACTATCATGGTGTGTGCATGGGTTTTTAGTTGTTCCTCTATCATTCTTCAACAAATCCATCTAGGACATCCTCTCTAATGGTACTCTTCCTCCATCATGCTTTGAGAGATGGATCTTTCCTACATAAACTCATGATAAGAAGGTATTTATCCCATAATAACATGATATATATCCATAAAATATTGATGTAACAACTAATAACATGATCATAATGTAAAGTATATACAAATACAACTAACTCATAGTAATTTAATTATGTAATCTAAACAACATACAGTTGTCCCATAAAAATCTTATGACTTACAGCTTAATTAAATAGTATTTAATCAATTTAATAACTAAATAATCTATAGATAATTAGGTAAATTAGCTTAGAGAGAAATAAGAATGTGATATGGATAGTTTACAGTGCTATGTCACGTGCCACATCACCAAAGAAACCTTGGGATGATATTGTAACCTTATTTGAGAACGATATTGAGTCTTCTAGGTGTTTTGCACCCTCTTTTACTCCACCTCTTTTTGTTCCACTTGCTTCTTCTTCTATTAGTGAGAATTTATATTTTGATGATGACACTGATGTTGTTCAAGATTTGAGTCTTGACAGTGACATGGGTGAGGCACTATTGGCACTTCCTTCTTCTCCTCCTAGTGAGGATTCACTCTTTAATACTGACATGAATCAGGATTCCTCTTCATTTTTTGAGGACATACTTCTTGATGGTGATCTAGATGAGGTATTCTTACCTCCTTCACCTCTCACTATTCAACCTTATTTAGTTGTTAGTAATGACTTGTCTTTAGATGATGATTTTCTTGAGGTACTTATTACTCCTCATATAGTGTGTACTCCTCGTATTCATTTCATTTATTGAGAGGACAGGATTATTGAGGATGTGGCACCTTCACCATCACTTTTGGTTATTACAGATGAGACACCATTATGACTTCTTGAAGATGAATTTTATTGTGTCATAGTTGTTCCTTTATCATGTACTCCTCTTTTCTATGAGGATGTGTGTTTTGATAATCATTTTTATGAGAAACCTATTAATGTTGCACATTCTTATTTGGAGCTTGTTGATACTCCTATTGCATTTGTTGCTTGTCCCATTTTAGATCCACCTACTTATGTGCTTAGTTCCTTTGAGAAACATACTTTTGAATTTGGATCTTGCATTCTTTACTAAATGGGTTACACTCATGGAGGTCTTGGCCAACTCTTATTGGGTATTGTATCTCCTATTGGCATTGATATTTCTATAGGTGATGTGCCTTTGGGATATACTATTCATAGCACTCAGGAGGAAGGTACATTAATGGGAAGAACATTTTATTTTTGGGATTATCTCACTACCTATGTAGATGGTTCCTTACATCCTTTCCATCTACATAATATATATAGTACTGATCTTTGTTTGGGGTGAAGGAAGTTGTCCTTAGGAGGGATTCCATATGAAGTCCTTCCTTCTTTTCTCTCTTTTACATCATTTTGGGGAGCATTTTTGTTCCTACAACTTTTCTTCATTTCTCCATTTCATGGATATATGTTGTACATGAGTACCTTATCAAGATTAGTTGTCAAGAATCATTCTGTGGACATGACACTTTGTTTTTTTGGTTATTTTTAGCCCCTAGCTTCACTTAAGGGGGGTTCTTATGTTTTCTAGGTTTTATAGATAGTTTTTGTTTATCTCGTAGTTTGTCTTCTTGTGGATTTATCCCACATTGTTTAGTTTAAATTCTTATTTTCCCTTGCCTATATATGCAAGGCTTCTCATTTGTAACAAATAGAAATTATTTTATGGATATGATATGATATTGTCTTTGTCTTTGCTTATCATCTTTGTAACTCTTATAACTCTACTTGTGATGCTTTTGCTATTAATGCTTTTGATCTTGGTCTTGAAATGATTGTGTTGACATTCCTTTCAGTCCCATTCCCTTGTGTTTTTTAAAAAAAGCATATAAGAATGCAATTTTGCTATTCATAATTGTTTGTTTAAATTTGTTATCATGCAAAAGCTACTTTCACTTAATGGTCAGTATAATTAAGTTCTAGCATATTTTATGGTACTATTTTCTTGAATGTCACATGACAACAGATTATACACAAATAAATTGCATGCCACGCATGATACAAAATTGAGTCTTGAATCCTCTTCTTAGAATATTAACTACAACCAATACCATGGCTGCATATATTCATGCCGAGGAAATGCCCAAGATACCCTGAAAATTGAAATTTATTCATGCTGCCAGGAAAGCCATTCCAATATTTATCTCTAAAAAAATATCTATAAATTTATACTTCAACTGCTTCTTATAAATTTAAACCAGCAATCGATCTCATGTAACATGTCATTGAAATTATTGCTTGTGTTTAAAAGAGAAATAATAATGAAACTAGAGGTGAATGCACACACAACACAACCACATAACTATAAATAGAAGTTGTGAAATGACATTGCACCCTATAAATACCCCTCTTCAAATCCAGAGTCTAGAAAATGTTTTCTTCAAATACAAAATGCTGCTAATCGTTCCACTATTCACTATAAAAATTTATGTCCTTTCTTGATGAATCCCTTTCCTATGTTGTGTTAGTTACAAATAATGAATAGGAAAATGAAATGGGATTTATGAGTGGGGGTAGGAGTGGAATAAAGGATGATGGAGTGTCAATAGATTTTGTCTCAGAATATTTTTTTCAATGTGAATGTGAATGGGTTGAGGTGGCAGTGAACAGTTTGTTAGATAACTTGAGTGAATTAAGTGGAAGATAAGAAAGAAAGATATGATATTGATGAATGTGAGTTCATTATCAAAATGATTTTAATTCTAATTTAATTGGTGTTTGGATGATGGTTATTTATATTTATTTATTAAAGTATAATTTTTCAAAATATTTGATTCAAAGAGTTAAACAGTTAAAGTCAAGATTGTGTAGTAGGTAATTTTGATGGCATGCATGTCTCTTAGTCGTCATTGCTTAACTAAGGAGCTCATTGATTTAGATGTATGTTTATTTAAAATTTTAATCTACTATATGTTTACTCTGAAAAATGGGTAGAGATGCTGACAATCTATATAATTTAATGATTCTCTATAATACTTAAGCATTCAACCTCAAAAAAAAAAGTGAGCTCATTTAGACTTTTTTTTTTTTTTTTTAGAGGATCATAAAGAGTTGGTTTTCAAGAAAGTTAATCTTATATTAACTTCAATTTTAACTAATTATTTAAATAATTATAGAAAATATACCAGTGGCAAGTGGATCCTAGTAATCTTGTTGGCCCCAACCAACATTTTATAAATTGTCTCCTTCATGTGTGGGATCTCAACCAGTCTTTGCATTGTTCTTTGAGTTCGTAATTTATTTAGTGCTGATTTGTGATCTAATCATAATGAATCTAGGGAATAAATACCAACATTTGGTAAATCATCTCCGAGTTTACATTGCTCCCTGTGTTTGTAAAATATTTAATGTTAACTTGTGATCTATTCAAAATGGTTTTAGGAGGATAAATTTTCAATATGAGGTGTGTAAATGTATTGGAACATGGAAATTTATCCTCCCAAATTAATATCATATATTTTATCATAGACTAATTGTAGTGCTAAATTCAAGGATTTAGTAGGGCGTCACTCTAATTTGACTAATGAAGCAATGTCTATTATCTTTTAGCCTGTCTCTTGGTCAATTCACCTAGCACTGCTCAGGGTGAATCGCTATATTAATATAGAGACTAAATAAAGTCCACAGTAATGATCATAAACATGATATATATATATATATATATATATATAAAAGGATGGTTACAACAATATATATTATTATTATTATTATTGTTATATATTTAAGGATGGTTAATAAGAAGAAGGAATATAAGAAAGTAAATTTATTAGAAATCCATGATTTGAATGAAGATGAATATATTTTTATTTCTAATGAAGAAGCTTCTATTCAACAACAAATTTTTGCATTAGAACAAAAATATCAAATGTAATTGGCCAATGAGAAAAGGAAACAAGTTCTTGTAAAGAAATCTTCTCATATGTTTCCTCATGAGAATTTTAATTCTAAGATTGATGCAGCTTATCTGCCTGATACTTATGCTAGATATTTCTGGCATAAGAAAAGAATTCATCATATCCAAATTATCCTAGATAAAGCTCAAAGAGAATTAGAAACTCTCTTAAAAGAAGAAGCTCTTGATGATGAAGAGGAAAAATTACTTGAACAAGAACTGGTCCAAGTCACAAATGAGATAGAGTCTCATTTTAAGGAGGGGGAAAATAGTCATGAATTATAGAATAATCAAATTCATCATATTTTTTCACACTTCAAAAATAATTTTGCTTTTGATATTTAGATTAAATGGGAAGGTTTCAAGCCTTACAGTCTAAATGTCTTACTAGACACTGGTGCATACATTTCTCTTGCTAGATTTCATGCTATTCCTTTTGACATGTGGTAATCTAATTTTCATAAGTTAATATTGAACACTAAGACTGTTATCTTAGAATTATCTGCATTAGTTCTAGTATAGTTTATAGAATCTATTTATATGTTTAAGGTTGTTCAACATGAGATGATCTCATACGACATGATGATAGGATCAAATAATTTATCAAGCCTATATCTTGTTACTATTCAGCCTCATGAAATCATTCTGACTAATAAGTATTCTTTGTACAAAAAATCCAAATATGAGTGCATCATAACTCTTAAAGAAAATCCAAAGAAAGCTATAGATATAAGATGGATCCAATGAAAAATAAATCTTTGCAGTGCTTGTATTGATCCCATCATTGAGAAAATAAAAGAAGATTGTTATTTAGAAAATCCTTTAGCCTTTTAGTCCAAAAAAGTTCATGAATATAGAATAGAATTAAAAATGATTAAGGATAAAAATGGAAAAGATGTCGAGCCTAAGTTCAAAGCTCATCACTCAGATATGTCTCCTAGTTTACCTGAAGAACATTTCATAGAAATCGATCAACTAAAGAAACAAGGATTAATTAGAGATTCTACTAGTCCTTGGGCATGTGAAGCTTTCTATGTAAATAAAAGATTAGAACAAGTTAGAGGAAATAAAATATTAGTGGTGAATTATGTACCTTTGAATAAGTATGTAATCCTAGTCCAACATCCTATTCCTTCTAAAGATGAAATTCTTTAAAGAATCAATGGAATCAAGGTATACAATAAGTTTGATTTGAAATCTAGATTCTGGTAGATACAGGTTGTAACACAAGACATGTATAAAACAACTTTTATTACTCCATTTGGACATTATGAATAGAATGTTCTTCCTTTTGAGTTAAAAACTAATCTAAGTATATTTTAGGAGATGATGAACAAAATCTTTGCATCTTATTTTGAATTCATAATTGTTTATATTCATGATATTTTGGTATTCTTTAAATCTCCAAAAGATCATATAAATTATCTTGAAATTTTTTATCAAACTATATATGAAAATGGCTTGGCACTTTTTGAAAAGAAGATGATTGTGTTTAAAGATGAAATTGAATTCCTAGGTGTTATCATAAAATCTGGAGAAATTGCTATTCAGGAACATATCTTTAAAAATATTAAGAATTTCCTTGATATTCTTATAGACAAGAAAATGCTTCAAAGATTTCTTGGTTGTGTAAATTATTTAGGCAGTTACTACTATAATATTGTTCAAGATAGATTGATGCTTAATAAAAGGTTGTCCAAAAATCCTCCTACATGGAATAATGAAATGACTAAGGTAGTTCAGAGAATTAAATAAAATTGTCAAAAACTTCCTCCATTATCTTTACCTGGCAATGGTTTGAATATTATAAAAGCTGATACATCTAAAATGTTTTTGGGGTGTAGTGTTAAAAGAAAAATTGGTAGATGGTATAGAAAAACCCTGTAGGTTTGCTTCAAGAAGTTTCAATAAGCATAGAAGAATTATCGTTCAACTCATAAAGACATTTTAGCTGTGATAAAAGCTATTCAAGCTTTTATGTTCTTTATTAAAACTAAAAAATTCTTGCTTAGATCTGATTTGAATAATTTTATGAGTATTTTAAATTCTTTTGATAATCTGAAAGAAGGTGCTACTAGCAGGTTAACCTATTGGGCTACATTTCTATCAGATTTTGATTTCATATTAGAGCATATTGGTAGAACAAGGAATTTCTTAGTAGATTTTGTATCCAGAGAATCAAATTCAGAATATTTAGTTATCATGGTTGTGATAGAAATACAGGAAGAATTCTATGAACATATTTGGTGATCAACTCCTTCAATGGCCAATCAGTTGAAAGATTCTCTGGTAATAAAATCTTATAAAGCCTCTGATGATCTTAATAATTCACATCTAGGATGGGCATCTCAGTTTCAAGAACCTAATGGTAAAAGGTGGTCTTCAGTAATTATGATCTATCATGAAAATAATAATCCTAGACTATGTGGACCCAATAATCCATTTAAAAATTTCATACTAAGGCAAGGATTTGAGTTTCTTATCCAGTGGTCTTCTTTTTGGCTACAATATAATCTAGCAAGGGAATTTTTTTGGTTATCAGATGAAATTCTAGATTATTTAAAAGAATTTATAGACTATGTTCTTCCTCTCAAGGCATCTGAAGAACCCGATGTGCATATTATTCCAGATCAACTAAGGAATATTTTTATTGCTCTGTAGATTCCTTTTAGGATAAAATTTCAATTGTTTTTGGTTCAGAATCATTAGATAAATTTGTACAGTAGTTTGTTTCCAGCCCAACTATTAGTAGCTCTATGGAAAAGGTTTACCATTACCCATGAAGCTGTATTTCCTCCTACACCTCCAAGTCATCTATTTCATGTTCCATGAACTATGTACCTTGATGATGATGATCATACTGAAGAAAATATGATATTCTCTCCATTTCCAGATCATCATTATGACTCTAAAGATAAATTTTCCATTGAAATGTATAGGAATAGATTCCATGACTTTAAATATTATCAATGCTAAAGATTAACCATTGAAATGTATAGGAATATCATTTATACATCCCAATACATTTACACACCTCATATTGGAAATTTATCCTCCTACAACCATTGTGAATAGATCACAAGTTAACATTAAATTTATCAGGATTCTAATATCATAGATTTTCCTAGATGATGTTCATGATTGTAATGGTTAATCTTTAGCAAAATCACCATGGGGATGTAGATTAATTGATTATCCATTGGCTCTTTCAAAAAAACATATAATTATTTGGAAAATTGAATATAATATAGAAAGAAAAATATAATCTGTTGACAACAATCAACTAGATGTTTTCTTTATTAAGTATTTGAGCTCAACCACACTTACAATTTGAAATGAACATACATTCAACTTTATCAGTTCATTGTTGCCAACATTCTAGTAAAATTAGAGTCCTGAATTTAAAAAATACAAAGTCCTCTGAGAAGTGGGTATTTTTCATTAGTTGTGATTTTGAAAATCTTGAGACATTTATGCCCTTATAACTCAAATGCACAATACCAACACACCACAGGGGTAAGCATGAATGTCCATAATGCCACATGCTTCTCCACAAAAATACATTTTTTCACTTGAACCTTATTTTAGAGCTCTTTCCACCTCCTCCAATATTTCTATAAATTCCTTCATCCTTCTCTCAATTTTCCTTATATTTTTGGCCAGTTACAAGGTTGAATCATACCCCTATCCACATCTAACAAGATTAACACTAAGACAACTTGAATAGATAGCTATAGTTATTAACCTGATATTTTGGCATCGATATCTCAAGATGATTCCATATTGTAATATTAATAAATTAAAAATTATTTGTTTACAAAATTTATGTATTTGTATACCATGTATCCTATTTAAATATTAAACGCTTTTATTTTTTTAATATCCTTATTCTCTATTATAGTGGAATGTTTATATAATTGTATGATTTTCACAACTTGACAAGGCAAGAATTTATAAATAGATATAATTATATAAAGATGCAAAATTGGGTGGCATTTTCTACTTAGCATTAGAATTTTGAGTTCTTCACTTTTCCACCATCTCCATTCTACAACTTCCACCATCACTGTAATATTTTTTCTTTCTTGTGATTACAAAATATTTAATAATATGATCATTCATAACTTATCCCAATGTTTATAGAAATGTAAACACTAAAAATTCACTCCAAACATGGTAAACATTGGGAATACTAAATGAAAAAATTAAAAACTATCTTTTCATCTTATTACAAACACATCTTAAACATGGCCTAATTTATTAGACTAGTCAAATTTTATGGCATTATTTTTTCCGTCTTACAAGGTAAGGAATCGATAAAAAGATATAATTGCATGTAGATGTAATTTTGGGTGGCATTTTATACTTAATATTGGGAATCTTGAGTATTTATTTTTTTTCACCATTTCCATTCTACAATTACATACTTTTTAATACATTTCATTATTAATACTTATAATTCAGATTAATTCTCACATCTTGTCAATTCTAATTTAACAAGAATTTATTAATAGATTAATTAAAATATTTCTATCCATATTTAACATTTTTTATGAACGAATATCTTCAAAAATAACTATTAAATTTGATCACTTGACAAAAAAATAAAAATTGGTTATTTAATATATCAAGAGTTTAAATAACTATCAAGAAATATAATAATACAACTTAACCTATAACTTTCATTAATTTAAAATAAATATGTACTAAAAAATGATTTTCTAGATATTTTGGTTTTTATATTATATTATTATTCATTTGTAATAGGAATGGAACAACTAGAGATCCAAAAGTCATAAAACATCCCAAAATATTTGAAATTCATTTGTAATAGAAATGGAACAACTAGAGATCCAAAAGTCATAAAACATCTGAAGATATTTGAAGTATATGGATAAAAAATTGAATTAAACAATAGGTAATATCTAGTTTTAACTTTGTATTCAGTTTCAATTTTAATTTTTTATATAAAGTTTGTTGCAACTACAAAGGATTATTTTTGTAAAAATTAAAGTGGTATCGGATCCACCTTCATGGGCATACACTAACCATCTATTAGTATTTACATATTCATAAAGTAGAAAGCTTGAAATCATAAATCATTTTTTTTGGGTAGAATATGTCTTGAGAGCTCCCTTGGAAAACTTAAATCACAAATTAGAGTGAATGAATCAAGTGTTAACAACATTGATGTTGGATGTTAGAGAAGAAATGGGTAGGGAAAGGCCCCACAATCAAAGAAGATATTCTCAATGTCATGATCATTAACAAAACCATTCTACAAGAAAATATGATATAAGAGATGGAAATCATTGCAATGAAATAAATTGGTGTTGAGAACATATGGGGGTTCAATACACATCGTAGAGAGAAATTATACCTAAGTTTAAATTTTTGCTCAACTCAATTGATAACACAACACACATGGGAAAACATTAGATAAACTATTCAAGCTATTTTCATGAAATAAATTTCTTGTCATACAACATGAGGCAAAATTTATATGACATCCAGTAATCATAGGATTAACAAACCAATCATGATTCATAAGGGCTATATCATATGTCGTGGTCTTGTAGCAAACTTAGCATTTAATCAACATCCTTTATTGACCTTACTAGGTATGATTACAAGAGTCATCCCATAAATATGAGTAAACGTTTCAAATATCCTTTAAATTAGATAATTTTGTCCTTATATGAGACATTTTGTCAATATATTTGTTGGCCATCAACCAAGCCTTGCTCATGAATGAAAAACAAAAAATTTATAATATTTATTTACTTATATGTCAAGAATGTTTGTTCCAAAGTTTATCTTAGTGCTTATCATTTATCAATTATAAGGAGAAGCTTTCATCTCCACAATTGAATTATTAGTGTTTCTGTATATTTTAAGTACTTCCAAAATATGGATAGTTCCACTAAACATGAATTTCCTCGCCAATACTACTTACACAACATTAAAAATTATATTAGATATGCAAAGAGTTTAAAAAATAGAATACTATTATTATTCCCTGGCATTCCAAATGTCAAATTCATTTAAATCAACAAGATCAAAGTAACATTCTTCAGCAACCCACTCAAATAGAAATAATTTAATGACATCTTAATTTTTTTTAACAATGTAGGTACCTAAATTTCTCATTCTTAGCATCATCTAATGAGATTTTTACTACTACACAAATTAAGTCACAAAGGATAAAGCTAACAAATTATAGATAAGTCTAAGTGTGTGTGTGTGTGTGTGTGTGTGTGTGTGTGTGTGTGTGTGTGTGTGTGTGTGTGTGTGTGTGTGTGTGTGTGTGTGTGTGTGTGTGTGTGTGTGTGTGTGTGTGTGTGTGTGTGTGTGTGTGTGTGTGTGTGTGTGTGTGTGTTGCCATTAAGTAAAGTAACAGAAATCAAAGATGATATTATTTCATGAGTTATTTATGTTAGTTATTCTTCCTAAATAAATAATATAATTACTTTGTTTTTTTATTTATTTTGAAAGTTTAATTTTAAAAGTACTTTTCTTGTAGTTTTATTAACTTTTTAAGGGTTCTTTATTGGATAATAATGCATAGCCCAACTCATAACTTATGTTGAGTGCATAATCCTATTGATTGATAGGATGGATCGTAAAGTCTACCATTATAGGGTTTATGTATAATGACATTCACACTATATTTTATATTTTGTTCACAATAAGATTTTATTCTCTAATCATTTGACCTCAGTTTCAACATTAAATTCATGCTTGACCTCTAGTAAGAGACTAAACTTGACCTAGCTACCATGTTTAAGCACTCAAAAGAGTATGAATAAAGTAAAAAAGAATACTAAAAGTTTGTATGCATATATATTAACTTAATAAAGCCTCAAAACTATAATTTATCTTTGTTTAATATGAATTAATGATGGGTTGTATTGTTATTGTATTGCCTTTACTACCTGACATGCATTACAACTAATTATAATAGGGAGAACTGTTATGATTACTCATTTCACACCTATATTAAACTAAGTCATTTTAGAATAACACTATAATTCGGTATTCCTTTTATATGATTGATCTTTTTATCATATTAATTCCTTTACACTATACAACTATGAAATACAATGTTATCTTCAATTCATAACAATAGTGCACAGAAAATATTTCAACACATATAATAATAGAGAACCACATTGTTTACATTCATTCCATGATATAGTTTACTCAAAATAATTATAATGAAATAATTAGAACTTTTTAACTAAAATGTTCATAATAAACAAAAGTGAAAGATAACAATTCCTTTTAACTACAATTTAAGTTCCTTCTTCCTTTATGCAAAGCAATACATAATTAAATTCACATATTAGGGGACCCCATCCTCATCAAATTGTATATAGAGTTACTCATTTTAATCATTGTTTCCCAATCCAATCTATAAAAATCCAATTCAACATAATTAATCAAATATTAAGTAAAATATTAATTCCTCAAGAAAACACATATCTATAATTATTTTATTTTTTTACAATAATAAAATTATGTATTTTATTTTTACAACAATAGCAAGTATTATGAATTATAAAAAAGTATCCATTCCCAATCACAACAATACTCAATAGCATCCTTTCAAGTACAACAACACAACAAGAAAGCAGAGAGGAAAATATCACCTCCCAATTATGTGATTTCATCAAGCATCCATGACCCCCATCAAAACCCTAGCCCAAGAGGTTTCACAAAAAAAACCAAAATTGTTGCACACATAAGGTAAAAAATATAATAATCATTTAAGGGTTATAATTGGATAAACATCCATTTAATAGCATTCAACATAAACTTGAGGCAAGTTAAGCAAGAAACAAAACATATGTAAAAACACATCTGCACATCACTTACAAAAGAAATTGTTAAGAATTTAACTTTTGTATTATACATTAAATAATTAACCACAACTAAGGTTGTATTTTCACTAAATCCATTCCCTTGTTGATCCTAAGCTCAGTCTTTATTTTAGGATCACTTACACACAAGTTTATAAAAGTAGTGTGAAATACAACTTGTACATGATTCTTGTAGGAATTCACTTTCTTTGGCTTGGTACTTTTGTCTCTAAAATCCTCTAATTTATATCTCTACTTCCAAGTAGAAGTGATTGTATAAAAAAGAAGATATGGTTATTATCATTCACAACCAACTATGAGGGACATGTGTCTAATCTTGGCCACTAAGCTCCAATTCTCCAAGAATCTTAGAATGCCTAAACCTTGGTCTAAGGGCTTCCTAGAATGTCACAAAAAGATACACATGCCAAGGTACCTAACTTTTTTCCAATGGGAAATAAAGAGAACAAATTTGAAGATGAAATTTTTTGGCTCTTAAGCCAAATTTGAATTCTGCGTTTCTTGGAATGGGTCCAAGTTCATACATATGAAAATGGGAATGTATAAATTAAACTAAATCCTATACTTAAATTACAATAGTCCCTAAGTACAAAATTGTCAAGGTAATCTATTGTCAAGATTTAATATTAACCATATGCACATAAAGGTTTGATGGAAGTGTTAAAGTTCTGGTTCATGGCATGTATGTGATGTCTAGGTTAGGAGTGGTCAATGGGTATTTGGTCCACTTCTTGTCCTCCCTTTTATCTTGACACTTGTCACCTGCACACTCACTTCACCCACTAAATAATTCACTTACGATAAATTAATATATTAATAATGCAAGGTTACTCATTTCAATATATAGCCAAATAGCTACTCAGAATCTATGATGGTGTGTATTTGAATGTCTCTCCTTAGTTGTGTTTATATCCCTAATCACATGTTGAGATACATTACATGGTTGTACCCACCTTCTGGCATGTCATGTGTTAATCACTGCATGATGGGTTAAAAATAACATATCAAAAAATATATTACCACACAGTTGCATTAATGGTTAGAGACCCAATATCCAAGTGTATATATGATAAAATAATAATAATGAACTAAAACTATAAAACACATGAGCATGCTATATTAAATATATAAACATGTGCATAATAAATACATACACCGAAACTAAGATAAAAATATATTAATCATGTTCATAATCCTCTAAAATGTTAAGTCAATCGTTGCATGAAAAGTTATAAATATCATGTCCTAAAAATAAACTAACACATAACTTCATTAGTGGCGAAATTACTAATAGCCAGGCACATGTACATGTATGTGTATATGTATGTATGATTGAATGAATGAATGATAGTGACAAAGTAATAATGAACTAACTACATTAAATAACTAAGCATGTTATACCAATTATTTAAATATATGTCTATAGCCAATTGATATGATAGAACTAGATAAAGGATATATCAACCATGTCCATAATATTATGAAAATATAGTGCAATACTCCATAATGAGTCGTGGAAAGAAAATTGGGAAGATCTCTAACATTGCTGTAGAAATAGAACACCCATCTCTTATTAGATGATATTCCAATTTCTATCATCAAGTAGGACAAGAAATATAACTCTTAGTAGGATATCATTCATTTAAAGCTAAAATTTGTTACACCTAGGATACCATTCACTATCAGTGAGTAAAATAATAAATACAAATCATAGCATGATAACTCTCTGATAGAGATAACATATATTCTACTCGAGATGCCATTCACTATCAAAAAGTAAAAAAGAAAATAAAAATTGTAGAAAGATACCTATGTACTAGAGATAACATATGTTTTACTTTGAACTCTTGCATGGTCTTCAATAATTTAAAGTAGAAAATAAAAATCATAGAAAGCTACCCATATTTTATAGTTAATGTTTGATCTTCTCCTAATTAGGATACCCATTTTCTTAGATAAGGATTTCAATATGCATGTTGATCTTTAAAAATGTGGGAGGAGAGTTAATAATGACCCCATAACCATCTATTCCCTGTCAGCTCATAGAAGAACCAATGAACGTCACAACCCTTAGTTACTACTATGCATCATATTAGTACACCTCTTGTTAGAATTTGGAATGTCATTAGAGTAGCAACCAATAACACACATGGATGTGATAATGTAACTTACCATGAAATTTTTAATGAATTATTTAGAGTCAACTTCAACATTCACATGGTTAGTTGTACAAAGTTAGACATCATATTCAAGATAACTCATGATCATGTATTGTATTCAATGAGGCATGAACGATAACCATGTATGTTGATCATAATACATCCAACTATATCTCAACTAGTCATTTATATTTCCTAGTCCTCAATAGCTATCTTTGTTTATCAAATCATATCACATCAAGTTAAGAGATAAAATGGTAAATGAAGAGAGGGGGAGGAAAAATACAATTTTAAATGTAATTATTCAATGCAAGTATAATTCATAATTATAGTTAGAATGCTAGTAAACTATTTATAACAAGATAATCAAAATGAATTAAATTAACATGCACACATATCACATATAATAAGGTTATTTTAAATATTTCAATTGTTCATATAATAATAAAGGAAAAGAATCATGTCAATATAATAATTTTTTATCAAATTTGGGGAACCTAGTTATTTAGATTACCCTAATTAGATGATTTTTCATGTAAAAGCGGGAAGTATAATATTTCAATAAATTAATCACTCACTAATTTGAAATGTGCTAAATTTATAAACGCATTAAATAACTAAAATTCAAGAAGAAATATGAACTTATCTAGAAAATAGAGTTGTATAATGTTTCTAGGATTGTGACTGACAAGAAGACTATATTTCTTGAGTGTGAATCTAGAACATGAACCTACATGGCTTTTAGACAACAACACCCTAATATGGACAATTATTTTGGTCCTCTCATGTCTCGGATTATGTTGACCTTGCTTGACAAATAATTGAGGTATGGTATTTCTTGGTTATGTTCACCTTTACATGTGTATTCTATAGCCTATGCAAGAGATTTTGATCTGATGTAGAGACCACTATGTAACATATTTTCTCTTCAAACCATAGCTCAATGACATGTGAATATAAATGGAAGTCATGGAATAAAAAGAGGTAAGAAACTCAATTTTGGTGTGAAATCAACACCCCCTATGTTAAGCATTCCCTATATACCAATACTTTGAAGAGGGATCAAACTTCATATAGTTTTACCATGCTATAGTGGTGTGTGTAAAACTCGTGTGGAATAATAAATTCTTCGGCAATTATAGTGTCATTAGGTGCTTCATCTATGACTTGTGACCTTGGAGATGTATTTAGATTTTAACTCAGGGATACTAGGATTATATGTAATCATAATTGGGATAAACATGGAATTTTATCTCAATGTAAGATTAGATTTGTAGTGTTTTTCAATGTGTAAGCCTCTTGTGTATAAAATGGTTTGAAATATGATTTTATAGTATTATATTTAGAATTTCTTCAGATGGGGATTATAAAACTCATAGGCCAACCTTTTATTAACTTTGAATTTCATAAAATAACTAGTATTTAATGGGAAGACAATAATGGTGGGTTAGATAACAGAGTAGAGTGCTCCTATCTAATGAGGCACTATTTTCCAATCGAAAAAAATAATAATGCAAAGGGTCTGGGATAGTTTGAATGTTTATTTTGGACCATTTTCACAATAAATAGTTGCATCCAGGGATCATTAGTCAGCTAAAAAGAGTGAGTCTTCCATGCATAAAGTGAAATAAATTGGTCAAAGGGCCCTAAATTAGGTCATAAGCTAAATGTGTAAAAAGGGTGGTCACAACTACATTATTTTAACATAAATGTTAATTTTTATGTCTACATCCCACCCACCCTTTTATTATAGTAAAACAGTGAAGTGAAAGTATTAGATTAAAAATAAAATTGCATCCCTTCACTTACCTAGGAAGTGTAGTATTGAATGTAGGCTACAATGTTGAAGTATGGTCCATGCAAACTTGATTGTGTATGTGAATCATTGGGTTTCCATGGTGAAAAAATGGTGATTATAGAGGGTAGGACCTTTGGAATTTTCATTTGCATTTAATAGCATGGATTAGACTATGCATGTCATAATCCTCATCAACAAGTGAGTTTGCTTAACTACATCATTACATACCCATAAAAGTGAGGTATTTTAGAATCCATGTTTTGTATTGCTTTTTTCTTCCCCACTACTTTGTCACTTCTTAAATTCACCATGAAATGAAATATATCCTCTGTGTATAACACATTACCACACCGTATGAAGAAACACATAACCTCATTTTCCACCATCACCTCCACCATAAATATAAAAGTATTGTTACTTAATCATTTATGCACAAAAAAGAAGATGAGATAAATAATACATAAATAAAATACTATATTAACTATTTTATAATATATATTATATAAATATATTAAATATAATAATATTATAAGATAATAATAATAACAATCTATATATATATATATATATATATATATATATATATATATATATATATATATATATATATGGGGGTTAAAGGGGGTCTTTTCCCAATAAAAAATTCAAAAAATAAAAAATTAGGATGTTTATAGTAGGCAAGGTCTAAAATTGAAGAGCAAATCTCAAGTTTAGAACTCTAGAGGAGACAAATTTCCTAAAACCTAGCTATCAATTAGGCCAAGAAGGTCCACTTTAGCAAACAAAATCTTTTGAAATCCAAAACAATATCGTGACCTCTCAAAATGTCCTTAACCAAAGATTGACTCCTCAACAAGGCCCACCTCAATGGTAAGGAGTAGGTGGTCTCCTTCCCCTTCAGATAAAATGGATTCAAAATTCCATTATGAACTATCATCAATGGCCTTCCAAGCTTCCATTTGTAACTTTGTTGCCTTTGATTTCCTACCTCTATGTTTAGGAGAACCATAATTTGGTTTTGATAAAATAACCTTAGTCAAGTGGATGCCTAGAGGCTCAATGGAGGTAATGACACCCTATGAATGAGAACCAAACTCCTTCGGAGTCATATCAGACTTAGGGGTGGCTAACTAACTTCGTCTAGTAATTCACCCTTCTTTAAACCTCATAAATGAATTCTTTTGATTTTTTTCCATCTATTGATGATTATAATTATTTGGAGATGGTAGGCAGGCCTCCATCAAGATGTTTTCCTCCATTTGATGAGAGAGACAATTAACATCCAAAGTTGTACAAAGTATTTCCTCCTGTCTTAAAATAATGTCCTTCGAGACTGAAGCATGGCATAGGAGAATCGAGCCTTCAGTTTCCAAAACTATGCCCTTGTTAGTAGATTCAACTAGCTAAAACCCAACACATCCCCTAGACATAATTAAAGTGCATTTTAAATCATAGACTAGATACTGAGCAAATTGTCAATACAACCTATAATTTTCACCCTACTAGAATGAGTGACATAAATTTAAAAATAAATGTGCCTAGGAGAGGATAAACTACCATCTGCATGGAAGGGAGACGTACAAAAATAATAAATTTTAGTTTGGGCAACCTAGGAGTCGACTCATGATGCTCTAAAATAGTTTTCATGAGAGATTGTGTAGTAGGCATGGGTGATGAAGTAATGTGTGTAGCAATCATAGGAGGAACATATGTCTAAGGAAAACTTTGTATTTTTGTCACACCATGGTTGTGCATCACACACACACACACACACACAGGAGTAGGAATAGTAGTGGTATGTATACCTAATGTAAAATTGGTACCTCTAAAAGGTTGATTGACATTATTGAAGATCTGATTATGTTGTTCCTTAAATGTGACCACCTTAACAATATTTTTTTATTCATCTATGATTATGTTGTTCCTTAGATGTGACCACCTTGGCAATCTTTTTTAATTTATCTTTTGTTACATGTAATAGTGCATCAAGCATACAAAGGTTTATTTTAAAATATTCTCTTAATTCTCTTTAATCTATATCATCAAATCTATCATGAAATTCAACATACTCATTTTCTTTATTAGAATATACATCGATGATATTTTCCATTATGATTATGTAAAGAAGAGAAAATAAAAAATCAGATCTGAAAAGAATAGACCTAAATGCAAAAATTTGAAACCCTATAAAGAAGGAAGAAACTCCAAGAAAAAACTATTTTTTAATGTGTTCAAAACAAAAATTGAGTTCACCAATATATTTTACTTTTAATTTCATTTAAAAGTGAATCTAAACAAAATAAAACCTAGAATAATTTAGATGGTATAAAATATGTCTAAACTAAGTAGATCTTAATGTAAACTACTAATTTTTTGCACTTACTAACTACATAAAGGATCAAACACTTAAGGGAGATGAAGTAATTCACTATTTTGAGTTATTTTTCTATTAAATATATTTGTATAGTTGTCAAGGGTGCTTTGTAACAGTTATGTGTTGGTTAAGATCAGTGAACAAATTACTAGAACTATGCATGATACTTCCAAAATGATTGGACTCTTGTAGTAGTGAGGGTCATCTATAGACTACTAGAATTGTCTAAGAAGGTAGACCATGTATTATTAGTGTCTCTATTTCTATGATAGTAGAATTAATTAATTAAGTCTTATTCACTGTTTTACATCTATTTTAGACGGAGTAAAATATTTATAAATATTTTTATTGTTTATTAAATTATATCTATTTATCATTCATATATCATATCTATCATTAAAAAAAATGATAAATTAAAAAAATAAAACCAGGGTATACTTTAAGAAACCCCTCCTTTAGAAAATGTGTAAAAATTTGGCGAAAGGTGTAAAACAACTGACAAAAAAATTTATTTTTTGTGGCGAAAAAAATAGTTTACAAAGAAAAAATAATAATATCCATTGGCGAATCATTCATAGTCTCTCAAACAATGTGTAAAATCTGGGTGAATTGTGTTATTTTAAAACCACAAAAAAATTATACTATTATATCACTTTGCGAGAGATATTTTCATACTATTCTATCACGCATACATCCCTTCATGCAGCGTTCATACCCCCTATGATGTCTCCTTGAAATCTTGAAACCCTGAAATATGGCTAAGTTTGAAACCCTGAAACCCTGGAATTTGACTAAGTCTGAAATATGATAGGATCCTCCAAAACCTAGAATTTGCATTATAGCTCCTAGCGGTCCGAAACCCCTCTCAAACATCCTGAAAGTATATAAATAAAATATAACTTAAAGTATAAGAAACTAGATGTCCATTATAAATGTACACTTATACTACTTGAATGTTTATTTTATATATATACTGTTGGGTTTGGAAAAAAAAAAAAGGTTAAACGAGTCGACTCCTCCACAGTCAAATTAAACTGCTATGGCGAATTCTCCCTTGCTGCAAGAAATGGAAACTTCAAACCCGGCGAACATTCCACCATAAGCCTTACTTGGTCGGCTGCGTGAAAGGCGAATACCACCAAAGAAAAACTCAAATGTAACATTTGCCTTGGCGATTACAATGCTAGCAACCAGGTAAACCCAACAAAGCTTGGCGACCAGGAAAACATTGAAGGCCTCACAAATCGCCAAAAATTACACTGGCAAAACCTCAAATTCGCCAAAATACGAAAATTCGCGACTAAAATATTCCTTCAATAAAACCAACAAAATATAAATAAATATAAAAATTGTTACGTCAATTTTTTTAATTTATATACTTTTAAATAAAATAAAATTATATTTTAAAAAATGAAATCTAATCGATAAAAAATAGTTGAGCAAGGATGACATCATTCTTTATAAAAAGAATGTACACAATTGACTGACATACATTGACTTGACTCTTGTAAACGATTTAATGTATGGAAGACATTTTCTAAAATAAAATATTCCACAAAACACAGAGACACATGGGCATAAAGTGACTTAACT